>JAVSBS010017230.1:4409-18663 GCA_033124195.1 Coracias cyanogaster
TCTTTGTTGTAAAATCCAGAATGCCAGTAGCCATTGTGAAAGACTGAAGCAACCCCCTGCCACTCACCTCCTAGTGAATTCTCTTCATCGTGCTGTAGGTTGGTTTGCAAATGTGGAAGCAATATTGCTTATTTCTGAGAGTTTTATGAAGTGTCCTTTGGATTAATAGCATTTTGTGCTGCTAAGATCTGCAACTGAGATCGGCTGGCAGGAGTAGTTGGTTTCAAGAGTTGATTGGTGACTTAGCTTACTTTTCCCAGTTTTCTTAAAGAATCTTGTATTTAGTGGGACAGTGGTGAACTGCACAACCCAAGTGAGCTGGCAGAAATGGGGGAAATGCTGACTTTTAAAGAGGAAGTTTTTGGAAACAGTCCAAAATTAACATGAACTAGTTTTTAGTCTTGGTCTACTGCATTTTATATTTTCATGCTTTTTTCCAATTTGGAGTTTTCCCTGCTTCTGTGGGAAGTCTGAGCGAGTAGTGCTGTTGACTGCATGTCTAAGTTGTCCTCTGACTTAATACAGATGATGCCACAGATTTATTTTTCTCGCAGGATTTTTCACCAGGCATTTTGTTTCCTGAATGTGGGAAGTTGGAACCTCTGACTTCCTTTTTGCAGTATCCAGATCCATCCACTCACGTATTCCCCATTTTGTATTCTTGCTGTAGTGATTTGCACTTGTCTTCACAGCAGTTATGTGTGTTTTCTCTGTATCATCACTTTTGTTTTCAAAAACATTAACTGTAGTTGCACCAGAGACAACCTTCTGCAAATAAAGACACCTAAAGTTTTCTCTCACTTAAACAGTGAAGCATTGGTAATCCCAAAATGTGGGCACTTTTGTTTTGTTGGTTTTTTTTTTCTTTTATTCACACTCTGTGGTTGTTTGTTGGCTTGTACATAGGAAAGTTTTGAGATTGTTGCAAATGTCAAGTACATACCCCTTCTGTGGGATCCTTTGCTGCAGTATGTTATTTAAAGAATCCACTGAGAGTAGGAACTGAGACTGCTGTATTGATTTCTCATCACATGCACTTAGCTGTTCTGGCTAATTAAATATCCTATAGGGGCTTATTAATTGATTTTTAATTGTGTTTTGTGAATGCCAAAGATGAGCTGAATGCATTATGATTTTCCAGTTCCTGCCTTCTCTCTGTGGATATTTCCTTTTTAAATCACAAAGAGACCAAGTGATGATGGTTGCACTCTACATGCACATCAAATATTTTCATCAATTTTGTTTGCAGGCAGGATCGTTTTTTGTCTTGGGTTTTGTTGGTTATTTAAATATTATTTTTAACTTGGAAGTGATGATGAGAGGGAAGTTCAGAGGAGGTAGTTCTGTTAGGATAGTCAAGAGAGGCCAGACAGACCACAAAACCCTCAGGCTTCAGGGACAGAATGGGACTGCACAGCATCCATTGAGTGTTTGCTTTCAGACTCCATAGTCAAGACAGGCCTTTAAAGACGTTTTTAAAGGTTTCAACAATTTTGAACGTTAATTTGTGTTTGATTTTTGCATTACAACTGTTGTTTTCTTACTCTTCTGATACTCTGATTTACACTTTCAGAGCCTTTGAGAGGGTACAAATCTTATCACAGTGACGTGTATAGTACTTCAAGTGAAAGTCCGTCTGTTATTTCTTCAGAACCAGATTTCAGGCAAGGTAAGACTTGTGTTTAAAAAAAAAAAATCACCACAAAAAACCCCAAAACCAACGAACCAAAACAGTTGAGGAAAAAAGTTGAAAAAGATAAAAAATATACCCCAAAAGTATTAAGTTCAATCTTTAGTAGGAGGCTTGATAGTTACCACTAATACAAAATTGTAAGGTGATCTAATGTAGTTACCACATTGTGTACAGTTCAGTACGATTGGCAGTCTGTTCAGGTATGAATTTGACATTTAGCACTTCTGATGGGAACTTGATAGGAAAAGCTGGAAATTGTTAACTTTTTAGTGGAGTGCTTGTTCTAAATAACTTGCTGTCTTCAGAGACACAAAAATAGAGTTTGTGTACCGTAACAGTAAATTGCAGAACTATATGGGACAAACATGGTTTAATTTTTTTTCTATGAATCAGTTTTACTCTGAGGGTTAAAGGGTTGATAGTTCATAAGCCAAGGATTTCAGTTCAATGCAAAAGTAGTATGTAGTACAGGCTGTTTGTATGATAAAATAAGTTCTATGAAATCAATGGCTTGGAAAAGCAGATGGTATGAAGAGTTGTTCAGTGATATGTGGCAGGAAAGGTTTTCTTCATGCAGTGGAAACGCAGCATGGGAGGAAATGCTTGGGGCATTTTTGGGGTGAAGCACTAGAATGGTGAAAAGTAATCAAGAGGAGAGCACAGTTGATTTAACATACCAGCTTTGCAAACTATTATAAGTGATGGAGATAAACGATTTGATGAAAATGAGGAAAGAAAGCTATAGTTAGAAAGCTAGAGTATATCTGCACCATATGCATTCTGTATGTACAGAATTCCAACCCAGCCTCGCTGTACTCACAGCACCCTCAACCTTCCTTGTCTTTGTCTATCCTGGTACTTACTGAGCCAGACGCCTAAGGAACAGCAACAAGTAGCAAGGCTCCCATCATGCTTTTTCCTTCACTTTCCACTTAGAATGGGATGTTTATGTCTTCCAGTCCAAAGTCAAAAAGCTGCTTTCTGGCTACTAGTAGTAGTATTGCTGGACTCAGTGAAATGACTTTCAAAAAGAACTGTTTCTAAATCGGCGTGTCTGTGATATGTTCTGCAAGAGCTCTCCTGCTAACTCTGTTTATTGAGGGTCTGGTAAGAGGGGAAAGTGAAGTAGTTTGCAAAATCAAGCTCTAAGTGTAGCATCTTGGGTTCTGCTACGGAAAGATGCACCAGCAAAGGAGATAACTATTACAAACAGAACAGCAGGTCATATATTGGCAAAAGAAAAATTTTTATTTATTTATTAAAATAAGTTATAAGGAGGAGTCAGATGCTAGGGACAAAAATTAAACATAGGAGCTCAGCAATATATATATATTGGTTTCTTAATTCCCTTCTTATGAACTAGATGAATAATTACTTTAGCTGCTCTATTTCTGTTGTGGAATGGTTTTGAATGATGTCTCTGCTGTGTATGTGGCTCAACTCATGTCTGACAAAGAAATGTGTCACCTTGGACAGATGTAGATGCAATTGTGTAGGATTTTTTTTTTTAAATTGTGGTTTCTTTTAGGCCTTCCTTAGTATTCGTCTTCAAAGGACTTACGTATGTAGTGCAGCTGTCTTTGTTGGGGGGAACTATAAGATCACTCTGAAAACTGAAATCCGCTTCATAATGCTAGTTTGGCTATTACTGTAACGCTGTTATGCAGAACGCATGAATCTGGTGCCTTCTAAGTAATCTCATAGAAGTCCTTGATTTTTAGACGGGCTTACTCTAGGTGCTTTGTTACCCAGTCAGGTCTTAATTTGTCTTTTGGTTTGCTAGTGAGAAGAAACGACGGTTTCAAGAGAGATGATACCAGTGGTGCTTTGCCAGGTGCTGATGATCTCTCCACCTCAAGTCAAGCTAATTCTCAGAGGGCAAGGTAAACCCTGTGAAAACAGTACTTGTAATGCTTTGTCTTTATCAAAGAAAGTATTCTAAATCTGCCAGTGAATTTTTCACTCCCATAACTAGCTGCTGTTTAAGATTTTTTAAATGTCATGTTGTACTTCAGATGAATTAGCATTTCAGAATTACATACTGCAGCCTGAAGTAAAAGTCGTGAGGCACCATGGTGTAGAGGTAAGTATTCCATTTAGGAGTCCAGATTCAGCTTCCATATTCAATGGAGACGAGGTTGTACTCTTATCAAGTTTCTGTATCTGTCAGAAGGTCAGGGGCTGTGTTCTGCTTGGAAGTACATAATAATTTTTATTTTGATAATACTTTTCTAAATTAAAGTTTTGGACAGTATTGATATTAATACAGATTGATTTGCATTTTTAAGTTTAGTAAGGAAATGGTAGCATGTTTATTTCCTTGTAGCCAAAAGCCATACGTTTGGATGGTTATTCTGGCAAACTCTTATTAGTTTATGCTGTTGTGTTTGGCTGCTTCTTTTTTTAATACCTCAGCACTGACGAGGCAGGCCAATTCAGTAACAAGTTACGTTGTTCAAAATGTATTTTGCTATGCTGTGTATTTTGAATATTATCTCTGTTTTTATTTTATTTCAAGTGATGTTCATCAATATTGCTTTAAAATGTAGGTTCTGCTTTGTACATCACCTTTAACACAGCATCTTTTTACAGCAGAAGTATATTTTACTGTACCTATTAGATTTTCAGAATGGTTCCATTCTAAATGTTTGAGAATTTTTATGGGCATTGACTTTTTTTGATGGAAAATTTGCTAGTCTGTTAGCTGCTGAATCACTTTGGAATATTTTATCAAAATGATTCAAATAATCTTTGTAGTAAAGGGGTGGGGGGGAAAAGACGTGTTTTTTACACTCTTCCCTCACCACATTGCAACAAAGCCCTCTCTCGGCAGCTTTTTCCTTCGCTTGGGGTAGATCAGGAGAAAGGTTGCTGCTACACTCAATACTTTAGGATATTTATATGTTTTTGGCCTAAGTTGGATGGGAAATCCTTCTTAACGCTATTAAAGTCACTTAGAGGTGTCTAACAGCTTTGAACTGTTCCAGGTGATGTGACAAGGCCGTCAAACGTGCCCTTCATGTTCATTTAACTTATAAAGTGATATGCACTGCGTAGGGCTTAGAGCCATGTTTTGAACATGGAAATGAAAATAAATGAACACCTGCTTCTTGCACTACATTGTGCGCCTTAAATGCATCTGAGTAAGGCAGGGTCTCGGATGAGCTGTATCTGGGTGCAGATGAACAAGAGAGCAGTTACTTGGAAATCTTACCGCTTTCGGTGAACTGCTGAGCAGCTCCATTGATTTTCTTAATACTTGTGCTATGCCTGAACAATACAAAGTCATTTAGAAATGTATATATTGGCGTTTTTTGCAGGGGAGAAGTACTGAGGCATCGCTTAGCTGAGTCAACACTGCTTTGTTGGCAAAAATATGATACCTATCAATGTAACAGCATATGTGTTAAACTGCAGTGTCCAAGCAGTCTTAGAAATCCAGCCTCCCTTGATGTAAGAGGATTTTGGCTAGTATGTGAGCTTTTAGGGCAGATTTTCAAGGACTCCTGTTACAGCCTTATGTTCCATGTAAGCCCGCTTAAAGTGCTGTCAATTTCTGCTTTACATTATATGCTGGTTTAGCACCACACTAAATTGGCAAAGTAGACTATTATTACTATGTGTACAGAATGAGTGTCTAGCTTTCTTATTTGCCGTTGTTTTTTTCTTTTGGTGTAAGTCGACATTCATTCTTCTTTGACTTGAATCCAGCCAAGTTGCCAATTCAACACTGTAGCCATGCTTCAAAATAAAACAGCAGTAATTTGCGGATGCTGATAGAGAACTTTTGTTTCTATTTACAAAATGTTTCAGAAAAAAAGTAGTATGTGGTATGTAAATTAGTCACGTTGTTGTAAATGAACCAGGCCTATTATAAAAGTGAAAATGCTGTGGTAAAACACTGCATACTTTCTCATGGTTCATTTTACATTATTTTACTTTGTATTGCTCTGTTAAGACTGGTACCTTTAATGAATGTAATTTGTATACGTGTGAAATCTAGAAGGAAAATACTGTTTTCTAAGTGCAGCACAGAGTTTTATGCTTAGCAATGGAATGGATTTTACATGTATGTAACTACACAATCTTACTTCAAGGCTGAGTATTTTTTGGAATCACCTGTATTTGCTTGGCCTCCTCTCTGTATTCCTCTTTTACAGCTAAAAGATAATGCTCTGCACCTGCACAAAAGTGTAATGGTGGAGGAACACAGATAGTTCTTTACCGGTTTTCATAATTATTCCCTCATTTTCATAAAGTGAAGAAAGTTTTGGCTCTTTTTTCATCTAAGTAACAGATTAGTAAGTATATCCAAGATGAAAAAATGAGACTGAACTAATGGAAGCTAGTTTTACTAGCCTTTTTTTTTTTTTTTTTTTTTTTTTTTTTTTTTGAGACTTATGGAGAAACAGGAAGGCAGCCTTTGGTCCTAAAAGAATGCTAAGGTAGTATTTTCTGTTAATTATGTTAGCTGAATAGGAAATAGTCTCTTTCTGTCGTTCTCCAACAGCTGTTAAGACTTCAGTGGTAACAAGCGTAAAAAGGTATACCATCAAAGGTGGTAACTTAAAGAACAGGGAGGCTTCTAAGAAAGTCACTTTAGTATTTTTATCCAGAGCATTGCATGTTGTTGCTTTAAAATGTGCTGTGTTGCAGAAGACCGTGGCTTTTATAACTTTAGAAGCATAAGCTCTCAGGGTAAAAGTCTCAATAACAAGTAGTTCCAAGGAGCAGATTCTCAGAGTTTACGTTTTTTGGCTGGTCTTTTGATTTCAGGGTTTGGGGATATATATGCAACTTAATCCATGACTTGGATTCCATCAGCACTTGGGAGCATGATTCAGTGTTTTTCTTTGATAGATACCATCTATACTTCAATACATATAAATGTACTGCTCCTGTGGCATGTCCTTAGAGGCAATCTGCTTAATTCACGGAATTATCCTTGTAAAACTGAGTTGTAAATCAAATAGGGGGATTTGAATTTGAGGGAGTTTGCTGCCAATATTAAAAAAACAGCTAAGCTTTTCAGAGATATCAGCCTGCACGACTTGTGCTGTTTGGATGGGCTGGCCTGCTCTTAAACTACCAGAAGACATAGATTTTTCAGAAATACACTTGGCCTACATTCAAAGCCTTTTCATGGTCTGTGACTTGTTATCCTTTAAACTTCTTGGAATGCTTTCCTCGTGGCAGTGGGTACTTGTGTTTGTGTTTCCTCTTTGCTTCTTATATTCCTTATTTTTCTCCTCTTTTTTTCTTTCCCCCCATTGTTTTTGGGTTTTTTTTTCCTTTTTCTTCCTTTACTATTTCTTCCTTTTTTCTCTCTAGGAGCAGCAGCTGACATGGATCTCTTCCTTTGTTGCCTTTTCTTCCCACTAGATTTCATTTCCATGTCCTTCCTACCTTACCAAAAGGTATCCATCTTTCTCAGTCTCTTCCTGACCTTTCCACTGCACTAATCATTAGAGAATGCCTACCTGCTTCCCTTCTTCCAACTTCCTTCTCTGATCCAGTACCTGCTACTTTCTTGGTAAGTACTCTAGGCGAGGAGTCAGTTCACTTCCCGCTTTTATGGGAGTCAGCCTTGCAGGTGACTGCTCACCTACCCTCTTCAGGTTAATAAGTAACTGTGAGGTTCTGGTTTGTAGTCAGACATTGATGAAAATACAAAGTAGCGGCCATCTACTGGTGAAGTACCATAGAAAACACATTTTTATAATGTGTTCTGTTAGGAATGTAATTTGGACTCTTTTTTTTTGCTGTTGGAGTAGTAATACTTGCACGTTCTGAACTTCAAGGAAGAGCTCTACCTGTGTCTGTCACAACAGTATCTCCTCTTCTGTAGAATGAGGGATGCATTCCTTGTCTTGGAACCTAAAGAGTGAATCATGCTTGATCCCCCATATAGAAAATTGAGAGTCTGACCAAGGCAGAGTTAGTTTTACTTACCTAGGATACAGAGGCTTGCTGATTTCTAGTTGGTGATAGTTCTTATATACTAAATTAGGAAAATGTTTAGAGCATTATGTTTCTGAGCTTCCTCCCCAGATACCTCACACCCATTCCAATTTTCAAAGAAATCTAATGCATGCCAACAAAGATGATAAACCAAGGTAATGATGATATTTTACTAAGTAACTTCTGATTGCTTCTGTTGCACAGAACTCCATGTTACTAAAAAGGCAACTTTTTTGCTGCAGTAGGGGTTTTCACATTATCCAGCGTTTCAGATACAGCCAGTTGTAACATGTCTATCTTGTTCGTATAATCTTTCATAATTCACAGATATTTATGTTAGAAAGTGTTTGGTTTTGTTTTATTTGGGTGCTCATGGTTGTATTTAACTGAGTTCGTTGTGAATATTCCCACATATGTCAATCTTAATAAGCTTCTTCTTGGTGAAAAACTAAACGTGCACAAGTCATTGCAGGTCTGAGGCCCTTTCTCATTCCTTTGTCCTTTCAGATGCACGTTAAGCTTGCAGAAAGGAACAGAGGAGGGAGAAGGGAAGCAATGCTATAAAAGCCCTGCACAATAGAAAGGATAATGGGCTTACATGAATACATTTTCTGTAACTACTCTGTATCTTCCCTGAAATTCCATGTGAGGAGCTTCAGCATTGTTTTGCTCTGTTTGTGGCACATTAGTGGCGTTTTATTGTTTGAACGCTCCTTATAACATTAACTCCTCTTATTTTAATGCTGATTTTGTTTAGACAACTGTACTGTCTGCATTTTCTCTTAGTTTATTAACTGATCTGTCATTCAGCAAACATATCTTTAAGTTCTTTTAAAAAGTAGATATAATTTATAAAAAATAGATACAAAATTTAATGTCTTTAAAAGCCTGTAGCT
Source organism: Coracias cyanogaster (assembly GCA_033124195.1). Taxonomy (NCBI): domain Eukaryota; kingdom Metazoa; phylum Chordata; class Aves; order Coraciiformes; family Coraciidae; genus Coracias; species Coracias cyanogaster. The sequence continues at coordinate 12,960 of JAVSBS010017230.1, forward strand.
TACCATTTACTACCCAGGGCTGTACATCAGTGTCAGTGCAGGACTTACTCGATGTTTATATCTGTTGCTAAACTTCAGCAAAATGATAATGCAGGCTTCAAAATGCGTTTTCTCTTTCATGTTTTTCATTACTACCATCTAAACTAACACTTAGCTTAAAATTGCTAGAAGTGCTTTCTGGTGGGTGAAAGTTTTGCTAGTTTCCCCTATCCATCTGTGCTTAAAAATGACCTCTGTAGCCTTAACAGAGAGACAACCTTGGAGTTTTTCTTGTTCTAGGATTTCTAAAGAACCCTTGGTTGGTTTACATTTAATTTGGGGTTTAAAGGGGTTTTTTCCTGTAAACATAGGACAGAGGGAGGGGTGTGGAAGTTGGTTTTATTTTTCTTCGCTTTCTCCTTTCTTTGCCTTGTCAAACCTCCTGATTTTCAAACTAAAAATGACTTTTGTTCACCAAAAATTCCTTCTACAGAGAATAAAAGTTATTAGGACATTTGGGAGCCATATCTGCTGAGAAAAGAACTGGAGGATAGGGTACGGTAGAAATACTGATGGGATTGTTTTGTTTTCGCCTTTTTTTTTTTTTTTCCTTCAGATTATTAATTTAGACTCTAATTTGCTATACTGCTCAGGAAAAATCAGGGAATAAATAAGTGCTGTGCAAAGAATTTGTAAAGAATTGCTATAGAGAAAGTGATGGGAGCAATATTTACTTTATATAAAGTACGCTGTTTTAGTTTTTTTTCTTTAATGACATGTTTTCAAGCATGCCTTTTGCGCAGTCCCTGCTTGAACTAAGAAATTAATATATTTTCTAAGCATTCTTCCTGTGTGCACTGGTTTTGGACTGATTCAGTGGGTTTGTAGTGTCAAGTATTTTTTAGACTGCAGCTGAGCCTGTATTTTCATATGAATAAATTGCAGGCAGCTGCAGAAACTTGGCATGTTTGCTCATTTTCTGTACTGATGGATTACTGCAGAGTGCTGACCTCCTGACTGCTGAATAAATGTGTGTTTAATGTCATATTTTATAACTGATTTTTGTGTTCTGGATATCCATTTAGGTAAGTGCGTAAAGCAACAGAATGTCTTAGGCATACCTACTAAAGTCTTTCATCCCCTCTCACTGTACTGTAGGCAACATGAAGCACAGTTTGAAGGCAATCTAATAAGTCAAGAAGTGATGCTAAAGCGTCAGGAAGAAGAAATGATGCAACTGCAGGCTAGAATGGCTCTCAGGCAGTCCCGACCTAACCTCTACCCAGGAGATGCAATTAGATCCTCGATGCTTGACATCACCAGAGATCCACTGAGAGAAATAGCCCTGGAAACAGCCATGACACAAAGAAAACTGAGGGTAATATCCTGATACCAGGTGAAGCCTCACTTTCATTGGAACAGAGCAGTGTCTTGAATGAAACTGCAATGTGTGGGATTCATTAACTGGGTCATTTAATAAACAGTCGTCGGCAGATTAAATATTAGGGGTTTGGTGTTGTCATGATAGGAAAGGCCTACTCTCACAGGGTAAACTTCTGAGGTTTTGTGGCATTAGTGGCTACTTAGCCTAAAGCAGTATCAAGAGATGCTAAAACAGACAGCAAACCCTGACTAAAGATTGCGTTGATTAAACAATATAGTATCCTAACAAAGGTAAGGTCTGTTTTTCTCCTGTGTTTTCAACCACTTCAATTTGCATTTATTTCTCTTAGTGGAATAATGATGTGTCCCACCAGCATCAAAGGTTATTAAATGAACAAGTTAGGAAGGTAAAGAAAGACAGAGTACTCATTTCGCCCTTGGGGTCACCCTGAATCACTGAGCAAACTCCCCTTTGCTTTCCCAGCTGTCTTGGTATGTGGATAAAATGTAATATTACAGAGAAAGAAGGAGACAGAGGTATAGAGCGGCTGAGGTTTAGGAGAGATGTTGGCTTGATCCCCTCTGCTGCTGCTTTCAGTGAATTCATTTTTTTTTTTCTTTTACGGCTGAGAACACTTGAAAAAAGACTCAGATGAATTTGCTGTCCTAATCCAGGGTAATGGTTCCGGTATCTGTCTGCAGTCCATAGCACTCTGACAGGTTGGTTCATGCAGGCTTTAACTAACCAGGTTGGCTCAGCCATGGCCCTTAAGAGGTTTGTGTACCAATGTTTTACATATAGTACACAGTAGATAGTAGCCGATGAAGATTATCCCTCAAAAAGTGAATACCACTTTTTTTAATGTGGTATTGAGGTGGGTATTATGCAGAGGACTTCCTTTAGCAGTTTGGACGAGTAATTTCCTATAATGGTAAATTAAGTAGAACATTTATTTGTCTACAGGCAGACAGAAATTAGCCAAGGTCTCTGAGTACGGCAGATAGAGTTAGGCCAAAACATTTCAGGAGGGGAGACTTGGATGTCACAGGCAGAGACTTGTCAAGGTGGAGTGGCCACCAACGAAGAAAACCTCAGTAGTATCAGGCAGATTCTTACTGAGATAAGCCCAGGTGGTGCCAGTATGCAGCCCACACCCTGTATTTTAGAGGAAGACAAATAATACTGCAGTGTTGGCAAAGGAGGGAAAATATGAAGAGTAATAATGTCACCAACTCTGTAGCTTGTCAGTGGTATCTGGTACACATGCTGGCAAAATCAGATTCTTTAGATTTACCACATCATTGGAGGAATTCAGTACAATTTTTTAGTTTTGGCCTTTGGTTTGTCTTTGGCATTTGCAGTGCAGGGGTTAACTGTGCCTCAGTGTGTTGTTCCGGCAACACAGTGTTCATTCATACTCTTGTGATTTGCAGAATTTTTTTGGCCCCGAGTTTGTGAAAATGACGATTGAGCCATTCATCTCCTTGGATCTACCGAAGTCTATCTTGGTAAGAAAGGGGCTATTCAGCAATCAGTGAGAGGGGAAGTATGTTAAACCAACAAAAGTGCTTTTATCACAAGTGTGAATGTTGGGATCTTTTTATTTCACAAAATGTAGACTAAGAAAGGGAAGAGCGATGACACCAGGCGAAAAGTAAATGTGATGCTTCTAAGTGGGCAGAAGCTGGAGCTGACCTGTGATACCAAAACGATATGTAAAGATGTCTTTGATATGGTTGTCGCCCATATTGGCTTGGTGGAGCATCACTTGTTTGGATTGGCTACTTTAAGAGGTAAGAGTAATGATTTGATATAGTTGACAAGGTACAGAATAAGAATTAACCACATGGTGTTGAGAAATACAGAGACTGCCTGGCATCTACAAAACATTTACTTTGAGTTACGTTCTCTTGCATTGAGGCAAAATACATTCCTCAATGAAGAACAACTTTGCACAAAAAAAGTTCTACATCTGCCTGAGTAATGGCAGCTCATCTTGGGCAGCCTTTTCTCTTTGGTGGCTGAGTTTTCCTCCTTGCTGTTTCTTACCTTCACTCTGACTAGTACCCTCCGAGGACAGGAAAGGGCTTTGGGTTCTCTTAATATGCCCTAGGCAGCGTTGCAGCCTCTTGTGTAGGCAGACCCATGGGATGCATAGGAGGCTCCTTCGTATAGAGGGAGTTGCCTTAATAAAAAAGGATTTGCTTCTGAGCTGTTGGTTTTTTGCTATGAGAACAGACCAGAAGTTGGACTGTTTTCTCCCCCCTGGGTAGAAGATCACTGTGGCAGAATTAACACGTTCAGACTTAAGTTTCCTGTCGGCATATCTTACAGGCTGTTGTAGAACTGTAGCACTCAGACTACTGGTGTGAGATAGACACCCTTAGCAGCCCAACACTTTACTCTTATTCATGGCAAGCTCCCAGCGCTCTTGGCAGTTTAAAAAGCCTTGAAAACATTTTGCAAAAATGTAAATAGGACAGAAGTAGTAAGGGAGGGAAGGAATGACTTTTTTTGGATTTCCTATGGGAAATATGGAATTTTAAAGAAACCGTAGCTCCTATTTTGTAGCTGTCACAGAAGGTAATTGTTCTTTTTTTTCTCCAGTGGTGTCTTCAGTATAACTATAAAATTTATTTCCTCTGCTCTTGCTCAGTGTTCCCTTTAATAGCTCTTGTGCTTATAAGCCATTGTTAGGCAACAGAAAACTTCACTATTCAGAACCAAATTTCAGAACTGTAAATCTGGTCTTGATCCTCCAGCTGGAGAAAATATTTGGTTTTAATGTTTTTTTACCCATGTGCTTCCCTTTAACATTCACGGCAGACAATGAGTTTTTCTTCGTTGATCCTGACATAAAGCTAAGTAAAGTAGCTCCAGAAGGATGGAAGGAAGAACCGAAGAAAAAGAACAAGCCCCCTGTCAACTTCACTCTGTTTTTTCGCATAAAGTTTTTTGTGGATGATGTCAGTCTTATACAGTGAGTGTATGAAATTTTCTTTTAAACCCCTTAAGCCCTAAATTTATGGATAGAAATTGCATATTAATCAAATAGTGGAAATTTGCTATATCAGGAAGAGTGCCAAAGTTGGTGTGGGGTTTTTTGTGGTTTTTGTTTTGTTCACCTGTTCTAGGCATACGCTGACCTGTCACCAGTATTATCTACAGTTGCGGAAGGACATACTGGAAGACAGGATGCACTGTGATGATGAGACAGCCTTATTATTAGCATCCCTAGCTCTCCAAGCTGAATATGGAGATTATCAGGCAGAGGTATACCATCAAATTCATCTTTGAGAAACGGTGTTTTTTCTGCTTAATTAAAGAATGAACTGTGAACTGCCACACATGCTTCACAGCTTTGCACTAGATGGGAAGCTCAGCTCATATGCTGTTGGTAATTTCTGGTGCGGGCAAGTATTCTTTTAGTCTAATGCGGGTCTGCTGAAGAATCTAATTCACGATCTGTGTGTTGAACAATCCCTCTTCAGTGGAAGTAGAGCCAGGCTTGAATAGGAAGCAGCCACGTGTGAAACTAAGCTTTGAATCAGTGTTGAGATTCTGAACCCGTCCTCTTAATCAGTTGTAATGTACAATTCTCTGTAAAATGAATGTTTATGCTTCATTTGTGCTCATAAGAGCAGTGTATGGAGATGCCATCACAAAAATGTTTCATGTTGTAGGTGCATGGCATGTCGTATTTCAGACTAGAACACTATGTCCCGGCTAGAGTGATGGAGAAACTAGATCTATCCTACATCAAGGAAGAGCTGCCAAAATTGCATAGCACTTATGTGGGTGCATCTGAAAAAGAGACAGAATTAGAATTTTTGAAGGTAAGTGGGCAGAGGTTTGATTTTGTAATCTGTGATTTAAGATATTCCATATAGGAATATTGGGTGCATGAACTCAAGTGAAAGCACAGGAAAACAGCTCAGGTTCCGAATAACACTGAAAGATAGAAAGCTGAAAAGATCTTCTCAAAAGACACATCATTACAGGGAAAAAGAAATGGTAATAGAAGGGAAGGAAGTCCTTTCACTTTTTTTCCAATCAGTTGTCTTCCTGTTTTAGTTCAAGCTAGTTAAAAGCAACTATTGATCCTTGTGTTTAAAGGAAGCTATGATTGAGGCAGCACACTCTGCATTCTCTATGTCCTTTGTTCTTTCTGTTGAGGAAAAAAAGTATTTAAATTATGAAAAGTTTTGTTACAGTCAATACAGTTTATGGTGCTTGGTATGGAGCAAGCCAGAAGCATTACCAAGAAGAGTTCTCTTCCTCCACTTAAGCCCTCCAAGGACGTGTGGGCAGGGTGGTGGAGACACAAGCCACAAGAGAAAG
>JAVSBS010017232.1:25965-36680 GCA_033124195.1 Coracias cyanogaster
AACACTAAATCTGAAGAACCACACAAGTCAACCATAAACACAACACTTAGAAGTGAGTATAACTCTGAAAACTTAGCAACTCTCCCTTCACTTCCAAATACCACAACTAAAATGCATGATACTTTCAATCTTATGTGCCATTTTAAAGGAAGTATTTTGTCCAATAAATAGTTAACATTTCTTTTAGGTCAACACTTTGGCACATAAATCAGGATTAATTAATTTGGATTAGCTATTATAAAAATCAAGTAACTACAAAAAATTCTTTTATCAATCCCAGATTTAAAAGGAAAAGAAAGAACTTGCTAGTAAAAATAGAGATATTATTCAATTTCTGACAACACAGGTAATAATACCACATCATGTTACTTCCATTCTGACAGGGAGTGCTGACAGCCTACTCCAGAGGCTTGCTGAGAGTACAGGTATAGCATAATTACTTCATTGTAGTAGAATAATTTTTGCTCTCAAAACAATTTTTAGCATGGCGTGAACCAAAACAGTACGAGGCGAAGCATCTGAGATCCGCCCCCAGCACTGCAACTACATTTCTCATTTCAGTCTCTTATAGTCTCAACACATATTCCAATTAGGCAACCCCAGTTTTTGTTTTACTTTGCATTTCCCAAGGGTAATAAATAATTCAATTTATGATACGAGTAAGTGCATTTCACTATCAGCAAGGATTTAATGAACTATTTTTGCTGTAAGAGAAAGGAGTGCACATCAGTATACGGCTGTGGAAAAAGCAGGCATTTTTTCCCCATAAAGGTTTGATTATTTGGTAACCAGACAACCTAACTTCTAGGGTTACTAATAATTTCAAATAGCTTTAACTTCAAGGGTTTTTTTCCCAAGACTAGACTAACAAAATAAAGATATTCTGGAAACAAACAACCAAATAAATCTGTTTTTCTTCCTCCTCATTTTCCTATGAATTAAAGTGTCATCTAAGGCAATATCAGAACAGCTTCACTGAAGCCATTCCTATCCTTGCCTTTTCAAGAGGCAATATAACTGCTAATTATTAGTATAAAAATCATCACAAAATTGACACATATACAATTCTACTAGAAAAAAAAATTAGAATAGGCTTATTTACAGTTGTATTATAACCTTCAGTTCTTCTTTTGCTGCTTTCATCTTCTGCAACAAACCACTTAAAGTACCTCCTCAAAGGCAAATTACATATATATAAATCTCGTACTTAGTTTCTTATTCTCTTAGCAAGGCTTCGAGACTGAAGACAGATGCCACATAAAACACCAACTCCAGCTGAACTAGAAGGTACTTTCTGCAGAAAAACAGTATGTTACTCCTTTGTGCCTCCCATCTCCCACCACACATTTTCCTTACTTGCTCTTATTCTTTCAAAGGAATAATCCATTTTCTTGCACATCAGAGAATTTTCTAAGCCATCTAATTTCCCTTTGTTGAGGCTTTTCTCTCATTCCAGAGTCACTCTGATTGCAACACTGAGCTCCACTTAATGCAGATACAAAAATTTTCTTTGTTATGTAATGCAAAACCTTCACCGAAAGCAGTCATCTTTACTCTAGACAATTAAGACCAATTACTGCATATCTGAACATGCTGTACAATGCCTGAAAGCCAGAAATCCTCTTCAGATGACCTCTTATACTGATGACACACTTGTCATTTGATGAAGGTGTACCTTTTGACCACCTGAGACAATTATTCAATGAAATGAGTAAGTCTTCCAAAATTTCCCCAAATCTTGGTCCATTTTTAATACATATTCTAAATAGCATGGGGCAGGAACTTGTAGCATTAATAGTCTACCTGAAAATTCCAGGAGAAAGTGCAGTCCTGTGTTGTTTTCTCTTCTGGATTTGCTAGTGGCCTATAATCTGCTCAACTCGCCAGCAGGAAAATAGGATCTGGCTGAATAGCTACTAGCTAATGCATCCATTCAAACCAGAACAGAGTGAAAATCTGTTAACTTTTACATTGATTTAAATAAACAGAGTTCAAGCATAAGCAAAATTAGGATGACCACACGATCAGCGCTGTAAATCAGGGGGAGAAAAGAAAAAGAAGACAAACCCAAAAGTAGACACAGAATACTTCAAACAGTTTCACTGACGCGGCAGCCATTGCTTCAGAGTCCTTTGAGACAAACCTGTACTGGTTCCTTAGAAGTAGTTGCAGCAAAGCCTTTACTCAACTCCAAATTTAGACACTCTGACAAAACGCCCATCACTCAGGGTGCAGGTACAGCTCAGAGCTACAGGCACCCAGTGTCTTCACCTCTGCTTGCCTGGGTCCACTAGAGGGAGATCCTAAATTAAACAACCTCAAACTATAACAGCTGAGGAGGCCAACAGCAAGCAAAGACCAATGACATTTTTCAAATATACACAAGAGAAGAAGACTACATGATTTTAATTTTTAAAAAAAAAGAGCAAGAGAGCCCTAAGTAACAGCTGACTTGCAAACCAAAAGGATGTCCACAAAAATAATCTTTAATGTTCCTCAGGAGTCGTTTCAATTTCTGTGAACCCTTGTATAAAGTTTAAAATTCATCTACAGCTTCATAAATTTCTGAATAGTGTGCTCAGCTAACATTAAAATGGCTTGCCTTTTATGAATAAAATATAACTTAAAATACAAGAAATTGCCAAAATGAGAAGACACAGCAGACAATAAGGTCACTGCAAGCATCAAACTTCAACTGTAAGCAATTCCAGAGTAAAAGGGAAGTTATGTATACAGGATTTCTTTCTTTGACTTGAGTTGGAGAGTCCGTATGATGTTTTGTACCAGGAAAACATAGCAATTTACATAAATTATTAGAGATGAGTTGCCCTCTTCAGGTACAGATTTTAGAAGCAGTATCATCAGAATACCAGCGAGGACCGTGTATGTTGGAAACTTTTAAATATCTAGCAGATGAATTGGAAGAAGCAAAATCATCAATATGTAATGTATTAATCTTCACATATTAGCACCAATTTCTTTCACAACAAAGCCCCAAAACCTTTCCAAAAAAGGCTAATTTGTTTATAAAAAGGGAGAGTGGGTTGCAATTCATTTCTTAAAATGAAGGGCTAGTATTAGAGCCTCGGAGCTAGTGACCTGTCTAAGTAAATATTCAGCTGTGTCAGAGGTGCCAAAATGTCGTGGTCGGTTGTGGACGTCCATACCGCTTCCCAACAGGGAAGGGGATCGAGGGCAAAGCAAGATGCTTTCCCACCAGGCTCGTAGGCAAGTACGGAGACCGATGAATATTTAATGAATTTATTACCAAAAATATTCACATAAAAACCGTATATACTCTATGGAGATATTACGATATGCCACGCCCACCCACCCACTCCCCCACCCTGAGGAGAACTAGAAACCACCGAAGGGATAGGGCAATAAGAAGTGACACTGATCACGTTAAGCTTCATTTTAATTTCATCTTGATGGAAACTAGAGCACCTATATTTGTGAAATAGGTAAGTGATAGCTCACTTTAAACAGCCACAGTCCTCCTTAGCTGACAGAAGTTATAAAAGAACAGTTATCTCCATCTGTGCTGATGGTGTCCACCATCAGTTTGTGACGCAGCTAATTAATAATGCATTTGGACTTGTACTGACTATCACCAACTCAAATCACAGGAAGGAGAAACAAAGCAACCATCTTACAAATCAAAAAAACTTGAAGGTTGCAACCAGTCACTATCAAATGTAATTACACAAGTTAATTCATGTCCTTGTCAAGCCTACATCTCAAAGCCGTTAAGAACAAATCAGGTAAACTACAGCACTGTAGCCAGCAACCGGGACATGATATTACAGTCATACTCAACTCCTATTTCATGAGACACACAAAAATCCACCTGAAAACAAAACAACGCCCCAATCACCAGTGGTTAATTGGTATTAAATTGGGTGAAGCAGACAAACTCAGACTGTAAGGCCACTTCAGCAATCAACAAAGGGAGCACTGGCAGAATGGTTTGGAAGAATTCACAGTTTGGGACAAGCAGAGGACTGAATTCTAAGGACAGTGGTTTTTAGAGTCATTGCAAAGCTCAGCTCCCCTCGCTTGCCCCTCACCATTTAAGAAGTTACTGAAGTGATGCAACAAGAAAAAGTTACTTTCATTGAGTTGTTTGCTGCTGTGGAATTACATTGATTGTAGGCTACTGTTTGAATGATGTATTACTGAAGTTACATTTCAAGAAACCTCTTAAAACTATGTTAGCTTTATCCAAGCCTTTACAAATTGAAGCGGCATCTTAGTTCAATAAAATTTCTACTACTGAAGAATGTAACAACATATCTGTTAGCCCACACATCCTTTGCATAAAGCAAGGGAACTAGTCATTAGACAAATCATAACAATCCATTAAATGAGAAAATAGACACACCAACCAATTAAAAAAAATGAGCGCTGTCATGCCTGCCTATGTCATTTCAGTCTCCCTAGTAGCTCTATTTTAGTGTTAGGAGGGGGAGTTAAATTAAATGACAAAAATACACATATATATATGCACGTATATGCATACATACTTGTTTGAAACATGTTTTCTTCAAGTACAAGTAATGGGAAACAACATAAAACCCTCAAACCTTGTAGTAATTACCAAAAATCAGACCCTTCCAGACTTTACATCAAATAGGTAGAAACCAACACTTGTGTTTCCAAATGTTTGTTGGGAGCTAGATGATGAACAGTCAGAATGCATAAATCAAGTTTACAACCCAGTAACCCTTAGGGAAAAGGGAATTGAGGGATTTAGAAGATAAAATATCCAAATGGGAAGTAGGAGAATGGGACACAACTGGATTATGTTCACTGGCAAAAATTTTCCTTATACCTCCAGCTACCCTTGCTATTTCAGCCTTGTAAGCTGCATGACAGCCTGAGCACTGCAGAACATACCATCCTCTGTCTAGATAGCTTAGTTTCAAAAGGTAAGTCTTGAAACAACTATCAGAATGAAGAGCAGCTTGATAAAGTCACCCTTTTCTGATGTAGCTGAGATAGCCTCTCATCTACACAAGACAAAAAACTGGCACAGAAGTACTATCTCTTGTTACATGGGCAATCTTTAAAGTTTAATAAGGACAAAAGAATTCTATTTGGTTACAAGAAGACAAAAGTCTCTTTTAGCCTTTTAAAATAAAAACTCCCTCTGTGTGTGTCCCAGTGTTATACTGATCAATGTGCTGTACAGCTTGTCTAGAATACATTACAGACATGACCTGAAGACTGAAAGCACTAATTTTTCCACCTTCTCTGTGGAAAACCCTCTATATCACCTTGTTCTCCAAACAAATTAAATGATAGACCTGTTGTCTAAATTATATATGCTCATCTGAATGTCACCCCTGGATCCAAGGTCTCCAAGCTAGAAAACACTGTATGACAAGAACTGCCAGGGAAGATGAATTCCAAAGTTCAGAGGAAAAAAAAAAAATCTAACGTTTTCATAATAAACCAGTACTCAATGAGAAGCAAAAATACTAATACACATTAAGAACACTGGATGTCTCTAGAAATCCTGCAAAGTACCCTAAGTAAGCGTTATGTGTTTCTTGGTCAGATGTTTCCATTTTGTTTCCTTAAAAAAAAGTCAGTAAGTTTCTATATGTAACAGACAACATGAAAATAGATTTACTTGTTAAGAATTGCATTTATACAGATTGCAGTCAAGTTGAGAATCACTATTCAGAAGCAGTAATTTGGTAGACAAAACATCCAAATAATTAAAATGGCAAGAGGCTGAATCATTATTAGAAACAAGACTTATCGACTTCTATGCATAAACGTTTGAATTTTTTCCATCTCTGTATTCGAACAATCTTTAAAAAAAAGTTAGAAGGCTCTTACCAGCTTCCTGTGAATTTAATACTTCTAAGGCATGCATCATGGCACTTGCGAAGACATTGGCATCTTCTTTGCTGCCAAAATTCAGACCATACACCTGCCTGGCATCACGCCACTGGTGGAAGGTCTGTGTAGCCTGATTGTACTTCAGCCCTTTTGGAATGGCACAATTTATTACCACCTATAATAAATATTAAAAAAAAAAAGAATTACTTACGTTTAAAATTGCTGTTTCATCACAAGTTTCATCTTCATACAGATTTTATTCCTTGACCACGTGGGTTAATTCAAGACCCATAATAAACCCAAAATAATATCAACACTGAAGCACATAACTATTTCATTTTAAATTTCAATACCTCATGAACTTGGTGATGAGGATACACAAGGGGACTAATGACATTTTGTATCAACTTCTGTAGCTTAAGTGATCTTATTTCAAAAGATGCAATGACGTTTTATAACAGCAATGTAGTAGTATCAACAGCTCTGACTTAGTAGCAGAGTACTTGACATTAGTATGCATTTGGGCTTCAGAAACTCAACTTTTCATTAACTTCACAGAGTACTTGTCAGAATTATTTTTTTTAACCAAGCTATTGCCTTCCCTCTGTGGCTGCTGCACCTCTTAGCTTGCAGTGGTTTCATCAGCAATTTACGTGGACTTCTACTATGCATCATAAGGTATCATTCTGCAAGGATCATTAAGGCTCACACAGAAGGTGATAAATTCTAGATAGCAGGACAACCATTTATTACAAGTCATCCACGAAAAGGATCCCATTGCACTTGGATAACTATATCCTCTCACCTTTTTCCACTGAATAACAGGAGAGAAAACCCTACATTTGTTCTCAGATGAACGCACAGAGACCATTTATTACTTGGAATAAGAATTTAATGACAAGTCACATAGGAGATCATCTGTCTATGCTTCAGTGGTGTGATAAATGACCAAGAACAGACCAAAAGAATTTTGTGAAATGCTAGGAGAGAGGGAAACATATAGATGCTTTCCTCAAATAAAAAAGATTAGATTTTTTTAACCCCACCCAAAGTATCACCAGGCAGAGCTTATCTCACGACAGAGTGCTAAATTTGCCATTTAATCAAGGAAATTAAGATCTAATTCTTGTTGCTCCCTTCTCAATCTCTTGATGTGGTGGATGATCAGCATCACTAAATGCCAGAAAGTTTTTTGAATGAAACGATGTGGGGAAAGGGGAAATGTATCTACCTTTTTATAATACAGGAAGAGCTACAAGAGAGCTCCTGGTACCTATATAGGTTGCAGCTAACAGCATAAAGTAGGGAAGAAGAAAAGATTTTTAGGTTGCTACTTTGCCTTAAGGACAATCAGATGACTTCTGCGTATACCACTAGCCTTTACATCTATCTATAGGAAGGAATAGTACGAGTGCACAAGGACTATCGCCTTGGAGGTCTGTAAAGTGCTTAGGCTATGGGGAAAAAAGCCATAATACAGTTTTGCTACTTCAGTTAAAAAGAAAATTAAATTTATTATTTACAGTTCCCATAATTTCCCTGAAGGTGTCTCTCTTAATGTTAGAAGCAATCACAAAATTAGCTTAAGATTCCTATTCCACATTTTCAGAGTTTGGCTTACCTGATGATCTTGAATCTTCCTGCCCACTACTCTGAACGTGTTGTTGCCTGTATGATGATAAATATGAACTCTGCTGAATCCAGTTGATCCACCAGCTGGTACCCATTTCTTATTGGCATCATCGTAGACCATTACAGCAGCTCGTGCTTGGCAGATACTCTGTTCGCTGTTAAAATACAAGCATTTTAGAGTAGAACATAAAATTACTTATGGCGAATCATCAATTTGGTTAACTTGTGGGGTTTTTTAACTGAAAACGTTCAAACAATACTCCTTGAAACTTGCTGAAACATCCACCTTTCTAAATACAAAACTGCTAGCACTTTGACATTTTGCTTAAAGGTGTTCATCGTAAAGAGTTGTGGTCAAGACAAAACAGGCCTAACTACCAAAGAACAAGCTCAAGAAGAGATTTATTTTTTCTTTTTCTCCCTGCCCCCCAACTTTTCCCCCCTGCAGGTCTTTTTTCTCCTCCTTTCTCCTCATCACTGACCATGAATTTTAATTAAATGCCATAACCGTACACTAAAGTTTTCTGCAAAGACTGAAGAACAAAGAATATGGAGTTGCATTAAATTAATCCAGTTTACATTTTCCAGTGGCAATTACTTCTACAAGATATGAGGATGAGAAGGCGCTTGCTCCTTTTAACATACATAGAAGAAAACACACACAAGAAAGCTCAGCATAAAAAAATTCACCTGATCGTAAATTAAATGCTTTTTGGTTTTGACATATTTTGTACCAGTTCACACCTAGATGTTGCATCTTCTCCCTTAGAAAAGGCTCTATTGATTACTGAAAAGTGCAATTCCATCAGGAGATCTCCATCAGTAGCTAATCCTGACTGTGGCAGTCATCTGGAAGCTAAAGTACAGCCTAAAGTTAAAAGGGAGCACAAGTAAAACACAATAAAGCAGAACATACCTAAACACACTATTTATGAGGAGAGGAGAGAGTGACGCTACACAAATTGTCTTTACTGGAAATGTCCAGATACAGACAGGAAATAAAAATAGAAAGGAATTATTTCTTATCAGTAAGTCAAATTCTCTGAACATACCACTCCAGCACATACAACATTATAGAAAGCACACGATCCCTGGCTTGCAAGGAATGCGGCCTGCTTGGAAAGCTGAGAAGGCAGACGAGACGCACATTCTTCATAAATTACAAAAGGAATGTAATGAAATAGTCCTTCATCTTTTATGAAGGAGTGTGAAGATGACTTCCCCCCCCCCCAAGTCTTTCTTGGGATTTATTGGGTGATTGGTTTTAGGGGGAGTTGTTTGTTTGTTGGAGTTGTGTTTGGTTTTGTTTTTTAAAAGACCGTGCTGAATTTCCCTATACCTTATTTCCATCTCCTAGCATAAGACAATCCAGCAGTGTATCCAGCTGTTTGGTTGACTTCCAATACTGGCATTTTTGAGAAAACAGCATCAATTTCTATCACACTTCCCATGGCACTCCAACAATTAGAAAAGCAAAGGAACTGGATGCAAGGGGAGAAGATTAAATACTGACATCATGTCTCTTATGCATGTAGGAGATTCAAGATCAGATGAGGAAATATTTTTTTAATGCACATGTTCTAGTCTCATCATCAACTCAACAACTAGACTAGAATGAGTAACTAGATTAGAATGGGATCACCCTTTTTCTAGCCAGAAATTAGTTCAGCACAGGGATAGTAAAATGATGATATACATATATACACTGCCTCTTTCCTAAGCCTAGTTTAGAATTGAGACTGAAAGGACCACATCTGATGCAAGAAGAAAGAATAGATGCAATGAAACTGAGTTACAAAGTTTCAGCTGTTTCACAGTCCCATTAAAAACCTGCCACAGGTAAATATGAAGGTTCTCTCACCTAAGAGGAGGACAATGCAAGAACCTAATGGATTTCTTTATTTTTATAGTCTTTTGGCACACAACTGTCTTGAAGTCCAAACCTAGAAACACTCTGTCTTGTTTGCAAACTACATGACAAACAGTAGTGGCTTTTCTGAAATGTATAACAGTATTACAGAAAACTTGAAAAAATTCTGAACCCAAACCAAATTTTTGCTACATTTGAATTTGGATCAATCACAGGCATGATAAACCATAGGTGACAGGATCTAGATACTGATTTGGAAGCACGGCCATGTGGTTTGCAGAGCTCTTGTCAAAAAAAAAAAAACTTCGCCTAAATCATGTGTCAGACAGATTAACATAATCATTTAGATTCTATTAAAAATTGAGACTATGAGTATAAGCTAATAAGTTCCAATTACAACGAAGGTAGAACCAGAGAGTGATTGAGTAATGGTAGAGTGATCAGAAGACTTAATTAGCAGGACAGACCATCAAGTTCAGATGTTCTTATTCAGCGTTCTCACTCTTTTCCCTGCCATGGTACTTCCATAGACCCAAGTTTTATAGAAATTTTTACATTAGTTTTTTTTCTTGTTATGTTAAATAAAATGCTCATTTTAGAACTATTTGGTATTCAAGCAGCACAATTCATAAGCACAAATAAAATGACCTTGAGCAGAATTTATCGCTTTTAACAACTGTTAAACTATTTTTAGTTCCACTTCTCATGCTATACTTTATAACTGGAAATATTACACAAGTCTAGCTCTCAAACACTTCATGCTCCATTTAAAATAAAAATATTTTCTTAATAGTAGAGGATTATTCTTACCCGTATAAAGACACGAGATGATTCACATACTTTAAAAAAAAAAAATGACAAATACAATGTCCAGTTGGCCTATTCAATCGCTACACAATAAGCCTTCTGCCTTCACTTCACACATATTCTGTAACTAAAATTTTAATGTTCCAGGTCTATCATTTTCATATCCAGGTACCAATTTGAAGGTGACATACTCCCCTCCTGCCAACAGTTCCCACTGCCCACCACTTTATGTGTCAGACTGCAGCAGTAAGATGGAAAAGTGAAGCTATCGCTATCAGAAATAAATTAAACCATCACAGTGTGCCAGTCTTTTTCCAGGGTTCAATAATTGCAAATTACTAGATGTAGGGGAGATTAATTCAATTTCTTTCTTAGTAAAAAGTTCTGCACTCTACAGTGATTACATTTTGTTTTGAAGAAAAGCACAGAGGCATATGAGCTTTAGCAAAGAAGAATCTTTAGGTCTGTGCTTCATGGAATCATAGAATGGTTTGGGTTGGAAGGGACCTCAAAGATCATCTAGTTCCAACCCCCTGCCATGGCAGGGACACCT
>JAVSBS010017232.1:36780-51469 GCA_033124195.1 Coracias cyanogaster
GATCATCTAGTTCCAACCCCCTGCCATGGCAGGGACACCTCCCACTAGACCAGGTTGCTCAAGGCCCCATCCAGCCTAGCCTTCAACACCTCCAGGGATGGAGCATCCACAACCCCCCTGGGCAACCTGTTCTACTGTCTCACTACCCTCAGGGTAAAGAATTTCCTTCTAAATTTCAATCTAAATCTACCCTCTTCCAGCCTGAACCCACCATCCCTTGTCCTATCACCACAGGCCCCCATGAAAAATCCTCCCCAGCCTTCTTGGAGGCCCCCTTCATATACTGGAAGGCCACAATAAGGCCTATAAATTAAGTCTCAAAAAATTTCACTTCTTAAAAATAAGATGCATACCTGAACTCCAATAACTTCAAAGGGCTGCACTAAATAAAAAAAATAAACACAAAAGAAAAACCAAAAAACAAAAAACTATGCTGTTAGCTCATGACTATCTTTGACAGGTCTAATGAAAAACAAGGTTTAGTTTTCTTTCCATGATCCAGCTTTTACTAGGAAAATGCTGAGTTTAACATGTTACTAGAACCTGAGCCAATGCCCTTTGTTTTCTTCTACAAATATATATAAGCTGAACTAAAGTTCAATGGAGAAAGAGACAAGCAAATCAGAACCGTATAGTTTGCTGTATTTTTTGCTTTTCAAGCTTATTATCATTTCCCTGCTATACTTCTAACAGGAAATAGGTCCTCCCTGATCTCAGTATTTGTACCTGAACTCTTCACAGTCCACAGGGTTTTCTGTAAAGTACGCATCCCTTAAACTGCAGGAACTGACCGTAAGATGCTAGGATGACTGCATTCACTGCACAGAATCTCTCTGGTCTGATCACAAATGCCTTTTAAATAGCTTTATTTTTTACAGACAGATTACTTTGGCACTAGTGTGAAAGAAATTGCCTACAGTCCTGTTGCAAGGGAACAGGAAAAAGGTCTTCATCTATTTGCCGTGAGATTAGGCCTTCAAAAGCATCCTACAGGGTTTACTTGCCTATCTACAAATTTTACTTTTTCTGGTTCCAGAAATCGGGTTCCACTTGGATTATTATGCACCTTCCCAACATGAGAGCTCATTAGGGGATGCAGGAGAATGAGCAAAAGGATCCATCTCCAGCTTCAAATGGTGCTGCCAAAATGCACAGCTGCTCAAAGAGCTGACTGCTAACTTTATTAAGGCAGTGAGCTGGGGAACTAAAGTGACAATCTAAATATTAACCAGGGAAAATTAAGAAATTGTGTGTTCCCAAGTGAACGTACCAAACCAAGTATGTGAAGTTACATGCAGAAAACAGAAAATTCATAAAGGGCACATTCATGCAAAACAGGGCTTACCAAACCTTAGGAAACAAAGTGTACAAGCTCTTTTCCCAAAATGTAAAGCTTGACAAATAGCTGGATAAATATATATTAGGACTAGGTCTTCTCTAGACAAGGATGTCAGGCTCTGATTGTTAAAGCCAACCATTATTCAGGATAAGTCCACCTACAGCAATACCATATAAAGCCAAAGACAGGGTGGTTGGTTTTTATTTGGGGTGGAAGAGTGGGGGGAGGTCTGGCACTCAAAAGGCTCACACAAAAAACCACAGTAGTAATGAATCATAAGACTAGACTATTCTTATGGGAGAACATACTTTCCTCCTCCAGTGATGAGATCATATGGAAAGCTCAAAAGCCACAGCAAACTGAACGCTAACAGACATCATTCTTTTGCCCAGACGGAACGTGTTCATTCTTTCACATCCCGAGTTCTTAACCTCAATGCACAGTGACACCGGTGCACATTCTGCTGACCCAAGCCTTGTTTTTAGTCTTCGCAAAAAGTGGATTCTTGGTTTTCCTCTCGCAAGAACTAAAAAGGATGAACAGACTTAAACGATCAAACTCATATGGAAAACAGCATGACTGCAGCCACAGAACTAACAAGAGCAAGGGAAAGCTGCAATTGCTCTCATTCGAAGCCTTTAGGATTTTTGTCAGCAATGTAACAATGAGGTTTTTTGAAAACCATATCCCACTAGCACTCATCCTGGTGATTCAGGTTTGGGCTGTTTTGGTTTTTTTGCTATGTTCTCAATTTACAGAAACATAACAACATGTTCTTAAATGTGCAGTCTTTGTGGGGTGAGAAGGAATGGAAAGAGACGCTGATTCATCAAACGTCTGTTTAGGATTTTCAAACCATGTGGCACAAAGCTAGAAAGAAACACCAAACATTTCCAACACTAACATCTTAAAATATACATTTTTAAAAAGCAGCTAAATGCTGCTCCAGATATCAAGTTTTATATCTTGGCAGTGCCTTTTTGTAAAATGATGTTCCCTGCTTGTTCCTGAACCCCGACTGGCACATCACAGCTAAAATGCATGTTCTTTCCTTCACTATAAAAACAAAACCAAAACCCCCAAACAAACAAAAAACTCACCACATACTGTGTACTGTGCCACAACTTTCTATTAATTAAAACAGTCACTCTGTAGACAAAGTTGTCATGCATTCTAATCTGCTCATTTGGCTTAACTCAATAGTTAAACTACTTCTTAGCATTCTAAAATTAATACCAAAATGTTTCCAATGCCCTCAAATAAGCACCTCAAATCATGGTCTGCTGAAAATCAGACTGAACTCAACTAAGCAGATTAATATTTATTTAGGGGAGTAGGGGAAGGGGTTTGGATTTGTTAGGGAAGTGATGGGAGTGGCTAGCAGGGAAGAACTTTAGGTCACTTAAGTTTTTAACTCCTAACCCACTGCTTTAATTTTACTAATGTTTTGAACTTTAGCCAAAAACATATCTCAGAGGAAGCTCAGTATAACAATTACCATCTCCTCCCGCCAACTACACCTGCAATTCACATCACCAACAGGGCATCATGAAAAAAAATATAACCCGTTTGGGCTCAGCAAGAGTTAAGCCAGTAGTTCTTACAATAAATTCATTTTCTCTGTAACGCATCCTCAGTTGAAAGGTAAGAAGCTCAACTTTTTTTGCATTACTAAAACCGAGCTGACTATGCTGCTGCAGGGGAACATTACGTGCTTGGTACAGCAGAAGGAACTACACCATGCTATGCTACTTGCATCCAACTTCAAATGATGTGGCGTATCCACTCCAACACTTCAGAATCTACTTACTACTCAGGTTTTCAAATAAGACTCATTTGAGACCAGTTGATTTATCTGGCTGGTTTTCATGCAGATTCCTCTTTGCACACTATAACCCCTGAGGACAAGAGTGGTTGCTGGTTTCTTCTAGCAGGTCAAGCTCAAACAAGAGCTGCTGTTCAAATGGGAGGCGAATGCGGAGGCAGCAGTTGCAGACTGCCTCCCTAACAGCTCTCCTGCTAATGAGTTAGTACTTGCCTGTGCCTAGAAAACTTTTGATTGACAACTGAGAGATTCAGTCATTTCTCCCACTTTTTCGTCTCTGATAACCGAGATTCACTCATTTCTCCCACCTTTTCGTCTCT
This sequence comes from Coracias cyanogaster, assembly GCA_033124195.1. NCBI lineage: Eukaryota > Metazoa > Chordata > Aves > Coraciiformes > Coraciidae > Coracias > Coracias cyanogaster. Next base: position 40,265 of record JAVSBS010017232.1, read on the forward strand.
GATAACTGAGATTCATTCATCTCTCCCACTTTTTCTTCTCATGCATTACTCAGAATACAGATTGGCTGCAACATCAGAAAACAGAGGGAAACCCTGCATGGAAAAGTCCCAACTGGAAATAAAACTACTACTGCTTAGGAGCAGGGGAAACCGATCCTAAAGACAGGTTAGTAGCTGGCAAAGGAAAGGTGCTTTGCTTTCAGCAACAATCTTCTGCAACCTTCCACTCCAGAGTTTAGTTGGTACACAGTTTACTGAAGCTTAACTTTCTCTCCTCAGTGAGCACCTTCCACTGAAAGAAAATTGCTTTTCACCTCATGTATGAAAGCATTTAACACTAATTTCAGAGCAGTCTGCTCTCGGAGCAAGTGCAATTTACAGAATAAATTTCTCTTGTTGCTATAAATCTGTTGCTTCACATTTTGGCAGTTGTAGCTTGTTCCAGAGAAGCAGGTGAATATCAAACAGGTAAAGGAAATCACTACAGGACACTCTAGCAGAAAAAGAAATATTTAGAACAACAGCTTGATGTCAAATGAAAGTCTGGTTTTCACAGAGAATTACCAACTTCTAACACCAGGATTTCCCCCCCACCCAGTTTGTTGCACATGCCACGTTTAACTTAAGAGTATTTCATACAATGGACAAAGTAGCTTTGAGCTGGCAATTCAATATTGTCTCTAGGTTTGTCATACGCTGATTCACACAAAGATTCACTTATTCCCTCAAAGGGAAGCAGGACTATCTAAGAGAGTATGATGACAGCCCAGCCAAGAAATAGCCACACTACAGAGACGAACCTTAATAAAAACAAAGGATTGATAGGAAATAATAATAATTGAAAACCATGGATTTTGATTAGCATGAAACTGGTTATATTACCAATGGCTTACTGTAGATACCATACACAATTATATAATATGCTATAATATTAACATACTATATTTATATATAGACTAATTCTATTTAGCTACAATCTCCATCCTAAACTTAAATTCATAAATGCTCTCTGAAGTCAACCTTCCAATTTGCATCTCAAACTGCAGATGATATTAAGATACCTAGCACATACACATTTCAGGCAAGGAACTATTTAACCAATACAAGAATTCACTTCTCAAATCCTAAACTAAAGAGATGGTATGATTACCCAAAACCTGGTATCAGTTTTCAAACAGGAACAGAAGCTAAAATCATTTAATACGCAAGTGAAGGGTGTTTTTTAAGCAATTACTTCAGCAGACAAAAGGATGACCATTTGCTGTCTTGCTTTTCATAACAGAAAACTCTTAACTTATCCACAACACATATCGCCTTCTATAAAACTAGAAATGCTAAAAACTTATCTAAAAAAACCATTATACAACTCAGGCCTTCATCTCTATTACTTCATTTTCCATACGTTACCTACGAATCTCTTTTCCCCCCTTACTTGTTTGTATTACTGTACTATTCAGATATTTATCTATTTTTGTGTCTCAAGAGGAACAGTTTTTCGCAGCTTGCACTTAAGGGTCATGGTTTTCCTTGTGACTCATTTGAATGGAAAAAAATTGAATGAAACAGTAGAATGTTATACACGTCCAAAAAGCATGCTCAGCCTTGGCACAGACAACACTTCAGATGCTTAAAACAAAATGTCACGTTTTACATCTCAGTGAAGAATTTCCTTTGAACAATCAGACATTATAAAGTTCATCCCAACTTTAATAACAAAGAAATATCAGGTTTATTTAAAATTCCAAGTTATGAGATGGAGAAGTAAGAGCTTGGATATACTGGAATTTTATATACAAGATTAGGTCCTTGCCTTGTATGCAAACCTGGTGATAACTTAATGGAAATACTTTATTAAAAGCATTCATTATTTAGCTTTGAGTAAGATTTTCAAGAAAGCTACCTGCAAGCAACAAAAGCATCGTTTTCTCAGTTTCTTCTAGAATTTTTATCCCATAAAGAATTATGAAGATTTTGTCAATAAACGTTTCCAACAGATGTTTCTTTTTAAAAAAATCAGAACTATACAGAGACTGGCTATTTCATTATGATGCATTTGCACTGGGGGGAAGGAGTCAATCTTTCTAGCCATTATTTTTATACTGGTAAAATTAAGCCTTACATTTAGACTCCGTAGAACCATGAAACCAAATAATTCAGTTTATGCTTCCTCCATGTGCTCATCCATCGTCTTGTTTTCTTTTATCCTCTTACACAGGGTACTTAGACATGGCATTTTTGGTAATTCCTCCAGATATTTTCCCTGAAAATACTGCATTGTTATAATCAAATCCATTTTTCCACCGATTCTTCAAACATACTTCTCAAGGGCATTTACTACTTTACTTATACGAGAAGGTTATGCAGGATCTATGCAGTAACTTAAATAGATTACATTTCCTCAGTGCAGATTCAATACAGTGGCATCGCAAGCCAAAGGTTTTGCCACAGGAAGGCTAATGCTGCCTGGTTAGTGATCTTACTCATCAGTAAAACAGAAGCAGAAGATTCCTACTGTGACCTTTCATCCGCATCAAGACAGATTTTTATCAAAAAACAGTTTCTCAGTTTGGCCACCTTTTGACAAAGTTAATAGAAAACAAGCTCTACAGCATTACCTGGGAATGAATCAATTTGTAAGCATCAGGCTACGCTGTGACTGAACAAAGCTAACAGCCATAAAATCAATGTCTTTACCAAATAGCAACAATCATGACAGATTTAAATGTTTAAATCTTTTAACTTAAAGGTCTTAAAGACCAGGGCCAAAAGCTACCCAGATACACCACTTCTTTCCTACAAGTAATCTATTTTTGATGGTTTGTTGCTTTCTTTGCTACAATTCCATGAACTCGAGCCAAATCATACTATGGAAAGCCTTTTTAAGTGGGCATGAAAAAAAAGCATCATCCTCAGCAGCAACTAGATGGACAGGTGAGGGCTTCCTGTGAAAAGCCACTTAACACACATTTCCTATCTTATACATGTATTTCAACAAAAAGTGACCTTATTTTTTTTTCTTACGTTTTCCACACATGGTACAAATCACAGCTTTCAGAGTCCAGATTCCCCGGACAATCCGAGTTCCTGAACACACACTGCAACAGAATCAGTCACTACACCACCATCGCTGCAGATCATGTAACTCATTTTACTTTCAGGTAAAGAACTCCTCCTGACCTAGGGAGATAGCAGCATTTTTACATTACCTATTTAATATAACAGCTGCCTTGGATGTAGAGAGCTGTGTAAAGGGAACGTGACTGATCTTTGAGACAGTGTTAGCCCCAGTGTTAATAAGTGAATATGCACTTCACAGTTCATTACAAGAAAGATTCTGCTATTAAGTGTCTTTCTAAAACTTAATTTCACCTAAAAAATATGAAAGCAAAAGTCATATTTTGCTAATTGGGCACTTGTTTTTAAACATCAAGTTGACATTAACACAAATTAATCATGGCAAATGTGGATCCACTGCAGAAATGAGACAGGTTATCTAGGAGCAAAGAACACGGAAAAGGCTGCATCTATTTGCCTTGGTCTCTGCTGGCAAGTTTTGTTGTCGGACTTTCCAGCTCTGCATGAGTACTGGAGTACCACCTGTGGTAAAGGAAAATTAAGTTAGGGTCTCTGGTTAGATAAATTGGATAGAAAGTCTACAAAATTGAATAGTACGCACCCAAGAAGGGTGGAGGTAGCGAGGTGGTGACAGCATGAGCCCACTCTAACATCTTTACAAGGTGATCAAGACAAGTTCCTGACAGTTGGAAAAAGGCAAACGTCATGACCATCCTCTCAAGCAGTGCAAGAACCGAGGTTTGGGGAGCCAGAGGCTCAAAGGATTGCAGTAAGCAGTTTAACATCTACCTGGCAAGCTATTACTGGTGACTTTCTCAGGGGTCAATACTGGCTCTGATACTGCTTGATGTCCTTGTTAATGACCAGGAAAACGGGGTGGAATGCAACTTCAGCAGATCTGTGGGTGGCTTTCCCTAAATTGAGATAGACTGATATGCCGGACCGTAGAGCTACTGTTCAGAAGTGTCTCAGCAGGCTGGAGAAAAATAGCTGAAGGAAACCTCAAGAAATTCAAAGGCAATAGCAAAAACTTGCACCTAGGACAAAATAACCACCACACTGTAGAAGGTGATTTTTCTCCTCTATTCAGACCACATCTGGCATATTGTGTCTTGGGCTCCTCAGCAGAAGGAAAGACACTGACAAATTGAAGCAAATCAAACAGAAAACCATTAAGGGGGCTTAGAGAAAAAGATGCATGAGGAGAGCCTGAGACAAGCTGTGTTTATTCAGTCTTAAGCTAAGGCAGGAACATAACTGCCATTCTTGACTAGTCAGTAGGTCGTTACAGAGAACACAAGGTCAGAATCTTCTCAAAACTGCACAACAGAAGGGTGATAGTTAATGGTAAAAAATTGCCAAAAAGGAGCTTTCAACCAGATTAGAAAAAATTGCACCAAGAGAGCAGTGAAACTCTGGGACAGGCTGCCCAGAGGAGCTGTGGAAACTCACTCCCTGGAGATTTCAAAGTAGAGCTGGGCAAGGCCCCAAGCAACCAGACCTAACTTAAGAGGATGGCTCATTCCCAGCAGAGAACTGGAGCAGATGAACTCCAAGAACTCCCACATTGACCACATAACCCTAAAGTGCTCTTCCCCCTCTCCTCTTTTTCAAGTACCTGGATGCATAGACAGGAGTCAGAATCAGTACTCCCACCAGAGTAAAACACAAAAAATAAGATGTGGTATTAAAAAAAGCAGGTGACAAATTCTTTTACATGTACAGGAAAAATAAGAAAAAAGCTTTAGGAATAAAATGTGATTAAACATTAGAAGAAATTAAATATAACTGTAGTTATGCTCCAGGAGTTGCCAGAATCCCCTTTCATCTAAGATACCTGTTGAGAAAAGATGAGACAAGCACTTGTCAAGGCTGATCACAGTATTACCTCCTTCCTCCAAGAGAACGTTAATTGATTAGACCACTCCAACTTTCCTTTATGCCAAAGCTCTTCACATCATCTCCCCTTCCTTCTGTCCTCAAGCAACATTTTTCCCCTTTTCATGGCTCCTGTGCTACCTGCTGCAATCACCTCACTCTTTCACCTCCTCTCTCCCTCCCTCCTCTACCTTATGCTTTCTTGCTGCATCAATTGCCCTTAAATCACTCACTCCACCGCCCCTGGTTAACATAATTGACTCCTCAAATCCCCTAATTCCAGACAGGTGCCATTCTCACTCCTCCAGGTGAGAGCACCTGTCCTCATAATCAAGCCCACTAACTCCTGCTCCTCACCCATGTCGTTGCTTCCCAATCTCACCCATCTTCATCCCATCACACATGGCCCCCCCACTACCAACTGGTGGTAAGATGAGCTGCACCTATGCTGATCTCTGAGCCCTGAATCAAACCATGCAGCACATCACTCCTCAGAGGCACAGATAGCATGGAGACCTGCACCTTGTTTGCATGGAGAAGATATTCACTAGAAAGGTGCCTCTCCTGGATTTAGAAACGATGGAGAAGAAAAGGCTCATTTCAAACTATAATATTCTTTTTCCGTACGCTTCAAGTATTCACCTGATTTACGGCCTGCCAGAAGACAAACTGTAAAAACTGGCAATGACTAGTCTGTTTTCACACAGAACTAGCTCATAGGGCAAGGGAATTTATCATTAAGTTCTCAAGACAGCCATGGAAGAATGCAAAACTGAACAAACTTATACTAGCCTTATAAATGACCGTTTCTTTGACACAACAGTTGATACTTGCTAAACACTGCAGAAGCAAGGTGCCAGCGTACCTTTTTACAATGCTGAAGATACTGAGAAGCTATTAACATTTCCTAAACAAGGAAAAAACCTGCATCTCCAATTAAAAACCCTGGCTTCATCACCATAACACCGTACAACTGAATACCTCGAGTACTCACAAACAGTGTGCCTAGTAAGTCAGTACAGATGCACCTTGCTCACCTAGGAAACCACCTTCCACTACAACTAAAAAGTTCTTAGTTGGAACACAGTGCCTGATAAGCAGCCTAGTCTCCTTTCTACCACGTAACCAAACAGCCCAGTGAACTCCTCAAAAGCAGAGAGCATCCTACTCAAGCAATTCAGTTTTCAAGCCATGATGTTAGATGACACAGAACATTACAGATGTATTTATGACAAAGATTCTTCTGAAAGACTATTAGCATTTTCTAAAACCACTACAAAATTAGAAGAAGAACAACTGGGGTAGTAAACTTTGTTTCAGTAACTCAAAACTAACATTTTTATAGGCAGCTCCAAAACCAGAGAAGTATCCATCGTGTTAGTAATCCTAATATTCTGAAAAGGTATCCCATACCTAGCACAAGGCTATTTTCTATTCTTCACAAAAAGCAGCAAGAACAAAGCAACACCTCAATTTTCTCAAGTCAAGCCTGAAATACTTTCTGCTTCCTAAAATAAACGTACTGCTAAAAGCTTAGTCTTCTGCCACAAGTATTCCACTCCATCTTAGTCTTCTTTAGTAAGCAATGCATGTATTCTAAAGCATGTGCAAGAGGCAACAATTTTCTCTGCTTGAAAGACTTAAGACAAGTAAGTTTCCTAACCTGGCACTTTACCACAGCAGCTTAGTAAACTGCTTAATATTCATGTCAGTTCCTTATTTCACACACACACAGATATTTTCAATGCACACACTTCACGTTTTTAGATTTTATATCAATTATACACAAAAATCACCTTTAAAAAACCCAGGAGACATTAGAAATAAGAATAACTGGTAATATTAAAATGAACAAGCTGTAGAAATCTCTTCAATGGGGAAAAAAAGGCTAAATTAATGTTAAGCAGAATCTTATAATTTTCAATAATTATTTCTGAGATAAAAAGTAAAAGACATGGTAGTAAAATTACCTATGGTTGGTCAACAAGTTGTGCAATAAGCTTTATTTCTTGCATACTCTCCTCTCAGCAAAGCACAAAAGATTGATTCATTAATTTCTGAAACCTCTGAAGTCTGCACTACAAAAGACTTCAAATATAAACACAGCTCTTGATAATCTTGTCCTTGTTTCCAAGGGCTCCAGGGTAAGACAAAGTTATGGGCCTTACTCAAGCAACGCAAAACAAGTGAATTCTTAAGCAACCCAAGACCAGTCATGGTGTAATAAGCAAACACTGTTCTCCAAAAGTTACTTGAGCTACAATTGCTTCCTTGTACAGGAAGATCTAATGAGCATTCTCATGTTGTGCACTCAGTATAGACATTCATGATATTCTGTACCACAGAGGAATACCAATTTCCCATCCATCTACATCAGAGCTTTACTCCCCTTTTTGAGCACAGGGTTCCACACACAAGCTCCACCCCAATTCAAGAAGAGGTTATCATCATCAAGTTGACACAATCTGGAAGCATTCTGCTTCCACATCAGTGATGGTTTATTTACATTTGCCTTTGAACACAGTCAATGTTATCACCTATAGCAAAATATGAATTCAACTTTCCTGCCAAACTACTGCATTTACTCTACTGAATAGCACATTTTTCTTTCACTCTTGTCTTCTTTGATCCAAATCGCTTTTTGGCAAGTCTAATTCAGCATTATTTTGAATAACTCCGATTTCTTTCCCACATTTAATCTCCAAGTATCACTTCTTTTAAAAGTGACCATTTTTTCACTCCTATACCCTACTTACTAGTAATACCCTTCTTGAAGTGGTTACTCAGCTATTTCAGAAGCCTTTCTTCCAAGTTTGACTTCCAAGTCTGTCAAGATTTTAGCCTCTAATTTGAAGAAAGTCCCGATTCCACCCCACATACACCCCCAGTTCCTTGCTCCTTCCAGCAATTTTTACAAAACTACTTCCCTCACAGTACTAAGGCTTGTCTTTAGTATCTAGTCCCTTAGGTATGAACCCACTTTTATACACTATGGTATTAAATGCAGCTTAAATCAACCTGTAATCATTCAGACCTGCGATCACTGCTCTTCTGAATATCCTTCATACAGTACTATTTAACAACAAACAGTAAAAAATTTTGCATTTCCCAAAGTCTGAAGTTTGGCCTCATCACTCAAGATTTTGATTACAAGATAGTAAAGGTGATTTGAACTTAAAATTCTACCATGACTTTAGGGCAGCCATGCTTGATTTAAAAAGAAAATCCTTTTTCAGGAGCTGGTGGAGGGATCAAATGACTCTGTCCTGTAACATATGTAATTCTAATGGAAGGGACTCGTTACTTCTACATTAACGTGGCTATAAGCAAAAGGCTTTTGAAGCACTCTACTCTTCCTCTCCAAACTAGCAGCCAAAGAATAGCACAAGCAGAAATACAAAAATCAGTCCTAGAATTCATTGCAAAACTCTTTTGAGTCTTGGTGACCCACTTTTAACTTTGAACACCAACAGACGACTGCGGTAACTAATTCAATCTAGTTAATAATTAACATTTGTGCATTCAATACATCTGATGTTCTGTCCTACAAAACGGGATGATCTAGATGCACCGCAAAGCACTGAGTAGAAGCAGTTTGATTTTTCTCACAATGTCAGCTATTCCATGCATCTATGCAATAAAAATTAAGTGGCTACACTGAAGCCCACAGCCCTTGAAAATAAGCGTACCAATGCAGATGTGTGCTCTAAACGCTTGTTTGAAGAGCTTTTATCCATGCAGACTAGCTAATAGAAAAGGACATTTGAATGGTCATCTCAATGAGTAAAGAACTATTTTCAACCTATCTTGCCTCTCCGAAATAGATCTATTAGCAAAACTAAAAAAAAAAAGTTACCTTGTGAAAAAAAAAAAAACAAAAACAAAACACAAAGAGCAGTCAGTCTTACTCCAGAGCAGACAACACACATGTATTATGATAAAAATTATAATATTGATCAACATCATCATCATGATATTACATACTGTTTCTCCAGAGAGCCACTCTTACAGCATTTTAAACCTCTTGGCAACATAATTATTGTCTGAGATTGCAATACTTTATTTCCCTTCATTTTAGAGTGTTTTGTTCGTTAGCTGCTTAAATATTGTCACTGAGATCTGCCTTCACACCAGAAAAACAGTTACCAAGTTAAACAGTGAGAAACTGTGTTTGCCTTGGTTTCCTGGTCTCAATTCCCAGGCAATTCAGCTGTCTCTCCAGTTGTTCTCTCTGCTTTGCAAATGCTCATGTTTTGAGACACAAACCCTGAATTTTAAGACTGGAAAGTCAACTCTATTTCACAACTGTAATCTTCAATATGCTAAACACCAAGATCTACAGTAATGGGGACCTATCTGAAGAACTTCTGTTCCATTACAATACCACCCACCTCTACCCTCAAGCTTTAGAACAAACTGCATCCCATCCACGGGTGACAGCAGCAAAAGGAGATTGCATTTTCCAAGAGCCCTTTCATTTTAAAACTTGCCCAGACATGACAATTCATACCTTAAGTATATCTGCTTGAACAAGCAAAATAATTATTCAACAAATCCAGACCTCTGCATGTGAATTTCTACTTGTATCTGGGCACAAGATTTTACCCCAGAGTAAATTAAATCTGCAGACGTTACTCAAAAAAGCCTACAGATTTTTATAGTTTCATATGTTATATTGTATACATAACACATTATATTAAAAAATTCCATTGTGTAAGTCTTTTATACACAGTGGTATTACCAGCACTACTCGGGAAGTCCCTTAAAGTTCTGACAAAAATATTTTTTCCTTTTAGGGCAGGGAGAAAATGAGTTCTGGTTTCCTTTACTAGAAAAACAGGAAAATAAAGTTTTCAAAACACCAATAAGATAAAAAAAACTCATCTAACAAGACTGCATTTATTACATTATTATCAAAACGGGAAAATGTTTATATGCTTTTTTCTAGCACTAGTTCTAATTAGATGTCAGTTATTCTATCTCCTGCTCCTCAAGGAGCATAACTCACTATGCCTTATCTCACATTGAAAACCCAGTATTTAAACCAAAAGTAGTTCACAGGTTACTACCAAATTTCTTCTGCTCATCTCTTCTGAGCTAAGGTTCTTCAGTGAATAATGACAAATATTTGCTTCTGTAATGAAATTGAAAGTATAAATTCAGTCCAAAAAGCCCAAATAGAACAGCAGCTCCAGCCTATTAAGGCTTTTATTCTGTGGGTTTAATATTAAAAGTATTAAAAATACATCAGAGGAATAAAAAGCTAGAGCTATACTAACCTCTACTTTCCAACTGCAAAAAAAAAAATTGTAAGCTCCAACTGGAAAAATAATACTTAAAAGCATAATTATGTATTCATTGATTATTTGTGCTAATAAATTATTTAGTGGAATAACTCTAACGCAAAGGTGAGTTGAAGAACAATTTTGCTCACACCAGAAAATTAAGACTCCTTATCAGCATATCCATTGTTTAGGTTTGTGCTAACTGCAAGTGCCAGAAAGCTTTATCTGAACAAGGATTTTCACTAGTTCAGCTAATCCAGCAGTAATTATTGGAAAATGCTATTTTAACATATAAAAGCAGCACAATCCAGCTGGCATCCCATGGGCCTCTTTCACTGTACAAGATGCTGTTACAGAGCTAGGAATTTAATGTGGCTCTCATTACTCCACACCAACAGTCCAACCATTGTATTATCTTCTCTCCACCTAAAACTTCATTTTACAAACCACCTTTTCCAGGCAATCTTGTATGAACATCTAAATTGCCTATGTTACTGTCTAAGTGCTAAGACACCCTAAGCTTCATGCCACAGGGCAAAGTTCTGCTCTTCACAGCGCTTGCTACTAGGCTGGGTTTTTCCAGTATCACGACACCCTTCTAGCAGGTACTTTCAGAAAGTTTAATCTTTAAACCAGACAGGAAGTGTCTCACATTCCCTCCAAACAGCGGCTTTGGGAATCCTTCTCTCTAACCAGAGCCTTCAGGTTCCGCTGACAAGCAGAAGTGTTTTGAAGCAGTCTGGTGTTTTTTCATGTGGGTATTTTTCATGGGGTTTTTTTTTGGCTGGTTGGCTTTGATTGGTGGGCATTTTTTTTTGTTTTTAACTCAAGCTATAGTCATATACTGCTGTGCTGTGGCACACATCAGTTTGATAACACCAGCTACATGCTTATCATAGAATCATTATGGTTGGAAAGGACCACCAGGATCATCAAGTCCAACCTTCATCCTAACATCTCTCTAGCC
>JAVSBS010017232.1:63586-75137 GCA_033124195.1 Coracias cyanogaster
AGCAGCATGAAGTTACTCACTTAAACCTAAAGATACTCAGCAGTGTACAGCAGACTAAAGGAACACCATGAAAAGATCACGGCTACAAATAGTAGTTTGTTGCACCACAAAAAAAAAAAAGCAGAATGAAAAGGTTTCCACGTTTTTGAGCCATTTTGCAGACAGAAGTTGTCACACTAACTATTATTAATGAAAATTCGGCTAGATTCTAGAAGTAATCCATGATGACTAGTTTAAGAGCTTATCCTCTAAGTGTACCAACTAGCTACACAGAAAGTTAGTATTTTGTAACACTGTGTAGCAGTATTTTGAACACTTTCAGGCTACTATAAAACACAAAGGAGCCATGTACAATTTTTACTAGGTGCAGAAGCCACGACTTCTGCTAATTACACCTCAGCAAAATTCTCTCTCAGTACAAAACAGCTTCAACCAGAGACTATTTTCAAGTAAAACATTTTGCTCTAAAAACAATTAGCTCATACTGTAGGAGAACATACTGATTGCAAGTCACAAAATATTCTCTAATGCATTAGACTTCCCTGAAGGTTTTTAAACTAAGTAGATTCCTGTTACAACAATATACTTCATTTTGATGAAAAGCTAGAGTTTCTCCTGAAAGTCAGAGCAAGTTCAAGCATATTAGATTCGGTACAGAACTTGGCTACAGTCCCATGCAGCAAAAAACAGCCTGGGACAAACTGAAAGGATTTTAATCAAGCGTCTGCGACACACAGGTAACCACAGGTAAGGGGAATAAATTCTGAAGCATACTGCAGTTGTGTAACTATAGCAAGACAAGAGTTTATGGTAAAAAGTATTATTCCTGCAAAACCAACCATCTCTTCTCTTTTAGGTTATTATTACCAGCCTGTAGCCCAACATCTTATCCCGTAAACTGTTACAACCTACTTGGTTCCCAAGAGGGTAATCCTTCTTGAACACGATGCCTTGAACATTACCAGGGAATCTCGCACCATTCTCACTCTACACTTCAGTCTTTTTTCTGCAGCACCATTAGCGATGCTGGCAACAGATTGCTCCATGCTGCTTTTTACAAAGCTTGTGTTTTCAACTGTGTAAAAATTTGCAAGCTTCAACCATGACAGCTACTTTTTGTATACTTTGTGCCTGCATTTACTATGGATTTTTTCCCCGTGCCAAAACCCTGAGTATCATAGCTACAAGCCTCAGTTTGCAGAAGACTGCAGTTGTTGGCCTTACATTGAACAGATCCCATTCCAAGCTGAGGAGAGACTCAGCAAAAATTTCCCTGAAATTACTGCTACTGTACTTTCAGCTAGTGTTCAGAAGCTCAGACCATGGAGGGATGGTGATCGAATCTGCAGAAGCCTGTGGCCCAGTGGTTACCTCTCAGATCAGAAACAAGGTTCTGAATGGAGACAGAAGCAAGCTGCCAGGTTTATAAAGATCCTATGTTTAACTTGAATCATAAGAGAAAAATAAAAGCAGCACTAAATATTAGTAAAAACCTGCCAACAGATAACAAAAACATCATCAACATTACTTAAGAACTAATAACGACAAGTAAGTTTAATTTCCTCTAGGTCTTCTGGAGTCCTGTGCTAATTACTGCAGAGAACTGGCAGATGCTGTAGTATAGCTTGGTTCCTGACAGAATTTACAGGACATTTTCATAAGAAAGATACACACAAAAATTGCTGAAAGGAGTTTTGAAAACCAGATTCAGATAGCAGCTATCAATACTACACTCGGAGAAAATACATCAAGTGCAGTTTTGAGATGTCTGTGCTGCAGCAGAACCATGACGAGACAGAAGACAATGCTTGCTATCATCAGAGAGGACAGAAGCCCAAAAGAAGATGCAGCCTCAAAAGGGGACATGGTAAGAATTCTGAATAATACCAGCATACTGGAAAAGTGACTGGAAAAAAAGAAGTTCAGGTCTACACTTAGATATACTCCAATGAGCAGATCTAAGTCAGTACATGACAGACTAGACCATAATCAGCCTTGGTTTCCAAATGACATAGACCAAGAGGAGAGTAACAACTGGCAGGAGGTATAAAGGTCTAGAAAACAGCCCAAAATGAAAGACTAATGAAATTAGTGATTTTAATCGTGAAAAGACTTCAGAGAAACAAATCCTCACATACACTAGAGGCAGCTTCAAAAAGGAGAATAAACTGTTATCTATGGTCCACAGCTAGTGAGCACTGAAGCCTTAATATACAGAAAGATAGATTTAAATTCTGTAGTGAGACAACAACCCCAAAGATAATTCAGAATGGGAGTAAGTTTTGCGGTAGAGGTGATACCATCTCAGATTAAAGACCCATTTAATTGAGGTGCCCAAACCGCACTCTACAGACCAGCGTCTGCAAGGAAAATCTGTCTGCCCAGACTGTTCCCTGGCATCATTTTTCCCCAGAGCCTCCCAAGATATTTCCAGAAAGCATGTACAGTTATTTAAAAAAAACTGTTCCTTGCTGCTCAGAGGGTACCATACCACCTCCCTCCTTGATAACCAGGCCCGCATCTGCCATGCGGCCAAAATACATAAAAGCAACCCATTCCATCGTTCACTACAGAGCAGTTACAGCTCCGAGTTTCTAAAAAGGAGTCACTTAAGGGGACTGGCTTATTATATAAGACAGGTGAACATTATACAGTAAATGAGAGATCAGCATAGACCAACTCAAAGCATCTTCAGAAAAAGCCACATGGTCTAACCCCCACAAAACACTAGAAAAATGAGCTAAGTGTCAAGGATCTTCCCAGTCCTATCATAAAAACTGATAGATAAATATAGACAGATCTTAATTTGGTTGAAGTTAGTGATTCTGATTAAGTACAGTAGGAGCAGGACACTCCAGATTCCTGGAGTTCGTTTCTCTCCGGTAAGAACACGCTGTTGTCATCACAGTTTCCTTCATGTGCATGCTCCATCAGCAGGACAAGAACTGCCAAGAGTTACACTGACTTCAGGTAGCACAGGCAGTTGAGAATCTGGCTCTTCCAAATCTACGCTTATTTCAAATATCTTGGCAAATTATGCTGGGTTTATTATTTCAATCTTTAAAGAATATGATAAATTAAACTGTAATATGGTTTAAAAATTCCCTTCAGAGCTTAAAAAAAGTACAAGAGTTAAGAACAACTAAAAATTCTGGTTGCTTATATATGAGAGGAAGGAGTGACTTATGGTTGTAAAACCACTTAAAAAAAAAAAAATCTTAGTTACACACTTACTCCTCTTGCCCCTCTGACCTTTTTTCTCAGACTATCTCTGACTTAGGATAGATGGCCTGAGGACTGATGGAACAGCTAATATGTTTCTTCATTATTCCATGTTTAGTGGTGTTTTTTGCATGTTAATCAAACCTTGTTCTAAATACCAAATTCAGAAGTTATTTGTGGCTTAAGCACAGTGTCATACCATTTGAGAGCTTTGAACTTGAACACTTATTTTTAAGAAATTAGCGAAAGTTGTAAATTAACAGGAGGACAGATGGGAAGTTGTTTCCTGCCCTGGAGAGCTGAAGCACAACAACTGGTGTACCAAGTCCTCTGACGTTAATCATTTAAACCAAGACGATGTAGGGCCCTTTGTCTTCAGTGGTCATATAAATGTTCTCTGTGCTTTGTGGGATTAAGGTATAGGCCCAATAACTCAATGTTTTGACAGACGAGGCCTATAGTCTTAAATTAGTCAATAAGAAAACAAGTCAGGGCATGGCTAATGAACATTGCTGACATCTCTGAACAACTCCACTAGCGCTAAAGGAGAGAAACTCTTTGAAAAATAAAAAGCAGTCGGTTCTTGCAGAAAACACTGAGTTGAGACTGAAATCATCTTCTCTTCAACCAGTTCCCTACCTCAGAAAAAAATGAAAAATAATATTTTAAGCACTGTTTGTTCCTAGCTGTTAATTTTTGCTCTCAATCGTTTTCCTCTCCATCCCAAAGTTATACTTGGAACATTTCTGTGGAGATTTTCTTTAGCCCTGGATGCTGTCAGCAAAATCATAGCTGTTACCAGACCTGGAGGAAAAAGAAGAGGGTGGGCTACACAATAAGAGAAATTAAGAGATTACAGTTGGATTTAAGGTCCAATCAGATAATAGCAGAGGGCTACCTTAGACAACGGAAGATGAAAATTAATTTCTTAGGTTTTTAAAGCATTTAACTTTGAAAAGCTCTTTGAACTACAACCAGAGCATTTTTAGAACACCCATTTTCCACTTGGAGTTCCTTTGAGATTTACGTAAGTAGCCTACCAACACACTGCTTATAACATGTCTCAGATTTCCCAATTTCTTGTGCATATTCTAGAACTTCTCCATTCTATGCGTTAAAATAAATTAATGTCATTAAAGTTACAGATAAAACTGTTAGCTTCACAATTAAATTATGTTCTGTCCCCCTCCTTAAGATGAGGAGGCAGTTTTACAAATTCCTACTGTTTCCGGTGCCAAAAGATACCATTAAAACACGTCATCACAGCATTGAGAGCCACAGGCAGAATTCTCATTCTTGCCAAACAGCTCTGCAACAGAAGCAAAGATTCATCTTCCCAAAAGAGAAAGGAAAAAGCCTCCAAGCATCCCCATCCATGCCTTCAAATAATTTCTCTGTAACAGAGCTCAGGTTTGATCTCACCAAATATATATGTCGTAAGAATTTTTCAAGGTTGCATCAGGTTCTCTTTGTGTACATACAGAAACCGTTTTTAGGTCTGCTTGGGAACAGACGTGCAACGCTCTGGCATTGAGCTCTGAATTAAGCAGTAGACTACAAGAAAGAAAACAGTATTATTAAAAGCTGCTTGCTCCTGTAGCAATGCTTCATATATTAGAGAAATCCCCTTGGCAAAATGAGCATGAGGACAGTACTGAATGGCATTTCGAATCTTTCCTAACTTCATTTTGGTTCTTCCTTTTGACTTCTGCTTTATTAAGAATCGTAGAAGCCACACATATAAGGAAATTTGTAATAACATTTTTAAAAACTAGCTACTTACAAATCTCCTTCAGACTGACAATTTTAAGAGATGTTAAACAATGGCATATTTCAATTCTGAGAGCAGAAAAAGTGGCAGGATTTGACCTGCTCATTTTAGCATCCAACTTAATTTCAGCTTAGATTTTGTAAACTGGCTTTCAAAAACCACAACAAATTCAGACAACTGCTTAAAATAACACAAATTATTACACAGGATAAACACCACAGCACATCAGACACAACGCATGCATTTTATTGTTAAAGGCAAAGTATTAAAAACCCACAGCTTTCAAGTTTCTGAATTTCAGTCATCTGTATCGCATGACAGCTTTGAAGCAAAGATCAAATTAACAACCTTCTAGCTTTTAAATATTATTTTTGCTTCTTTTCCATTATGGAAGTCTAACTAGATTATAAGATAATGCCTTACCAGATGCTGTCATTTGTCCATTACTTAATCACTGGTTCCAGAGCTATAGAAGGTAATTTTCCCAAGCATGTCCTAAACATTTATTCCAGAATCCAGAGTGAATGTAAAATGTTTGGATGCTGAGATTGGTTGGTTTTAGCACCGGGGGAAGCAGGAAGTTAAGGAGGGGAGGTATCAACATATTCAAATATCAAAGTTAATTCTAACCGTTAAAAATTAACTGTATCTTTTGGTTTAAAGATTCATATAGTGCCATCTGCATTAACTTTCTCTGCATCGCATTTGAAGGTTTTCAGAATTCATAGCCCAAGTTTTTTTTTTCCCCTCATACAAGAAATTTCTCCCTTTAGAAGTCTTAACATGTTGCTTGGCAATATCATCCCACCTCGGGGAAGATAACCACCACCCCTTTTTGCCTGGTCGGAAGCCTGATTGTGTTGCACAGGTGTCCCATCCATCTGAAAACAAAGAAAGGCTCTGCAAGCACACTGACGTCACCGCAACTACAGCAAGCACCAGAATAGAAACTCAAATATATACTTCACACTACAGCCCTACAGGAAGTCAGAACCATACCCTCCTGCTAAAGTATAAAATGAACGTGCAGAGATATGTGCCGGGAATACAAATTTAATATATCCTGTACTAAGTGACATTCTGTTTGTTGCATAGCAACAGGAACCTACTGCAGAAAAACAATATGGAACTTTTTTTTTTTTCTACTTGCCAAGCTACAATTAACCCCAGTCTTCCTGAGAAACAGAACATCCACAGCAGAAACATCACCCTCCTCACCAAATGAGCCAAAGATGCTATGTCCAACACTTACCCTCTTTTACACTAAAATGATTCTGTGCATTTAAATGGTTGTAGGGTGTGGTGTTGCTGAAAGAAAATTCATTGTTACAGTGCATATGGCCAGCAACATTTTAATTCTATAGTAATGTTCACGAAAAAGTTCTCAGATGCAGAAAATTTCCATTCTTAAGTGCGGAAAGCTTTCATCATTTTATACTAGATTTTTGTCACACGAGGTAAAAATAAAAGCTCTCAAATTCTAGAAGAAAAGGATATGGCTGTTATTTCTAAATAGTTTTGCTTTGTTTTGTGTTGTGTGTGTTTGCTCGGGGAACTGGTTTTGTTTCACAACAAAATTAATAGGAGCATCAACCCAAACTACTTTGTATTTAAGATCTGTTATGAATTTTGAAGCTAAACTGTGTGTGGACATCTAAACTGTGTTCCTCTTCACAGAACAGAAAGTTTTGTGTAAGACAGCATGAATCACATAAAATCTCTCCCCCTTCCCCAAAGAACAGGAAAATGATGATCATCCAACTGATTGGGAAATTGATACTTTGATACATCTAAGTTATATGAAAATACGGAACACCAGATTTTGGAGAATCCTCTCAGGTTTTTTGTTTGCTTTTTTAGAACGCCCTCTCCTCATTCCCAGACAAGACCACGGTAAGCTTCCTGAGAGACACAACCAAAGTATCTAATGACTGGGCTTGGGGGTGAGTCCACTCCCTATGCCCACCCCAACTGCAGATGTACTTGAAGACAAAGAGCTCAGTTCAATTCCGAAGGAAAAAAAATGCAAGACTCCAAATATAAGCATGTTGAATGCTGAGATTGCCGCTATATAAAAATCACCAAACCTGAAAGCGTTCCCAAGAGTTACACTAACAGCTCGGTTTTCATCTTAACATCACTAAAAAAATATGTGCAGTTTACTGAGGAACAAGTTAAAGAAAAAAAAAGCCTTACTATATAAGGCCTAGATAATGTAAAGCATCCATATCATTAACGAACAAGCTTACAATCACCTCCCAAAACAAAACAGCTAAGGATTTCCCATACCGTACAGTCACTTCCCTCCCTCTTCATTCACAATGAGCAAGCCACAGAAAAGACCAGACAGAAATCAGACACACGATCGTAAATGAAGATTGTGCATCAAATATTGGGAACCTTAAACAAGCCAACACCTTCACACGCAGGCAGCACTGCGTATCAGGAACAGTGTTTGTTGGGGTTTTTTTTAATTGTTGGGACAAGAAGGAGTGCAAGAGGAGAGACTGGTTGTTTTACAATCATCTGCCTGAAGAAAAGGGCACACATGAACTGAAGGCAAGATATTCAGAGTATTCAGAACTGGCTTAACTGTATGCTCTCCTTTCCTGTGATGACTAACTAGGGACTTCAACAGGGCAAAAATGAAATCCTACTATTAAGTAGTGTTAAGCAACATATCTAAAGGTGCAGCCCTTGCAATGCAATCCACCTATCGGCGTCTTACAGATTTACTGGACACAACTCACACCCGTGACCAAGAATAAGTCCCTGTAAAAGTGACACATGGGCTCCTCAAATAAAGCACCCTGAGCATATTTTTTCTCCCCCAGTGATTCTCAGAGGTCAGATGCTTCAAAAGAAAATACAGCTTCACTTTTTACACAGTATTCAAGTATTTTCACAGTTCCAGTTTTTGATGTCTTTCTCTACAATGCAATCTCTACTTCCTTTACACAGACATCTTTGCAGAGCAATAAAAAAAACAAATGGCAATTTAAACAGTATCCTACAGCTGCTTACCTGTTTTCAAGCATCTGATTCCTTATTCTCTGAAATAAGAATGACAACAAATATTGCTACTAGGTCAGACATCAAAGCTATGAACTACCTATGAAAAAATAAAACATAGCACCATTTACCTGTATCTGCAATATGCCTGCAACAATCCACACAGTGCAAAATCTCCACATGGTGTCTCCAAAGAATTGAATAACTTTCTCAGGAACTCAGCACTTGAATGTTTGAAAGCTTGCCCGTGTCCTGTTCCCCACCACTGCAGCAGCTGATCTAATAAAAGATATTGCCTCTCCTTATAAAACCTTTGTCTTGTTTATACCCTTAGAGTAACACAGCTACAGCAATAGCATTCATAACCTGCAAGGCAACCTCTGTGTTTATCTTACTGTCATCCATTTGTGGATTTAGCTACTGTTGGAAGCAGTGGCAACTACTATTCTATCAGCGTATAAGAAATGTACAGCAAATAAAATAAATATATGGGAACACCCTTTAGTTTTAAAGTTGCCTTCAGAATATGCCAAACCATGAAGCCTGAGAGGCACTATTCTTCCAAACGTTATGAAAAGACTACTTAAAGATATTATCAAAATACAAAACGTAGTCCTTGAAAACACCAGTCTAGATTTCTTCACCCCACAACTCAGTTGTAAGGTCAGATGTAAAGCTCAGCGGTAATAATTTTGAGAATAATCCATATACGATGCAGTTAACTGAACCAATCACTAAACTAAAGTCTACTGGACTCATCACCCCACACTGGGGAAACTAGAACAATGGTACTACCATAATCCTTGGGATTACAGCACAAGATCTTTAGGGTGCAAAGTTTAATTTACTTCTTTCTTGTATTTGATGCTTTGGTCTTCTTCCTCAATCTCTAGTCAAAATTTTCATCTGAAACCCACTACTGCATTTCCGCTCAGTAGTTAAAAACCCAACGAGACCACTGAAATGCTACAAAATGCCACAACAGTTTGAAGAAGCAGCTGAAGTACCAGATTTGACTTCTGCTTAAGTTTATTAGGAACAACTTACTAAACTGCTCCAGCCGTTCATCTGCTCTTCCTTCTACTCATGAGTAGACATGGACTCCCTGCTAGCTTCTAAGATGAACCTATCTCCTCAGCCTTCTCTTGGGCAGAAGGGCATTGAACTGGATAGGTCTTCCATGTCTTTACTCTCCCCTCATACAGCAGGCTCCAAACAAAAGTCGTGACTACTACACACAGCAACTACTGTCTCCATAGCCCATTTCAGACCAGATGGTTCATACCTGGCTAGGAAGGCAGTCCTGTGTTCAAAATGTGTTTATTTCATGTACATACACACACCAAACGGATACAGAGTATGAGCTACATCCTGCGCCATCCTCCTGTCCTACTCACACACAAGTGACTCAACTAAATACATCAGTGTACAACAATAAATTGAAATAGAACAGTAGTTTCTTAAGTTCTATATTCAGAGTCTTACACTAACGTAAGATTATCCTGAACTGGAAAAAAAAGTACCTCTAAAGGTAATTTCCAAAAACTTCAGTATTTTTGCTAGAGTAGTACACAACTAGAACTGAACTACACCCGCTATTAAGTAGTATATTCTGTGATTAGACTTACATACACAAATGCTGAGCTTCAGCACTGATCATTTTCATAACAGTGCTGTCCTTCACTACTTTGATTTATTATCTTTGCCATAATTAGGTTCATTTGGATTAGGTTTCACCGTTTTGTCATTCGGGCCACACTATCTATTTCAGACAATAGATAACAACATTTATTCTGAAGTTGTGGAGTCCGTTAAACTTAATCCACAGTAGTCAACTGCAGTTTTCTAAAAGTGGGCTTTGTAAATGTGTTGCAGAAGACAGTACAAGTTCTCTAGCAAAGCTTCGCTGTGTTCAACTTAATGTACAAATCTAGCAAGTTTAAAAAAACGTGTTCTATTAACTTACCTACAATGAAGGAGGCTTGTAATAAGTGACAGTAAGGGAGAGGCTTATCAATTATTAGAACAGTTAATTAGTAGTGTCTGACATTTCTAAAAGGAAAAAAAAAAATCTGTATGTTATTCAACAAGAAAAGCTATATACAAACCTCATTCTTCTCCAGGTTTGCAAGAACATGTGGGAACTTAGGGCAGGCGAGGGAGAGCAAGGACACAACACCAGCTCCTCATCCGGCAGGTTTAAATACTGACAGATACAAAATTGGCTTTGCTCCCGTGTTAATCCCAAAAGAGACGCCAACAGTCCAAGAAGACAAGGTGGTTTTATACAATTCATAAGGACTGGCAGGGAGAGGCAAGGGTGGGGTGGTGGAGTCAGGCACCATCAAAAATTACTTAAATATATTGAAGCTGTTCAACAAGGCTCGTGTGATTTCTATCTCGGCTACATTTAATTTTAGCTACTACTATAAAAGTCAAAATTTTTTTGACGCAGACGTAAAAAGCACATAATCTTCTGCTTTCTCTCAACACTACAGCACTCTTACAACCTAAACATGCCTGGATGTTCAGAGAGCTGGCACATACATATTTCTACACTGCTAAGTGGAAGCAGGCATGAACTATCAAGAGCAATTCTAGACAAAAGGTCACAGTAAAGAAAGAAATAATATCTGTTTCACAAAATAGATTTGGTCTCTAGTAATGAAAGCAAACTACTCTATCCAGTGGTTCAACAACCCATAATAGTTCTGCGTGAAACGCGCTGGCATGGCAAGAAGCAGTCCTCATTACCAGACATTTCCAATCACATGCCCAAGGCAGCGTCAAGATACGTCACTTCGGGCATAACTGTGCTGGAAAAGCATCCGCTGAAACAGGTGCTGGAAGAATAATCCCTCTCCTTTTTATGGAAGTGCAGAAAAAAGGCTTTCAGGCTATTGTGGTCTGGTCTGAACTAGGGCACTAACTCACTCCGTCTTGTTTTCTGACCTCCAACAACAAACAATATGAAGCGCTGAATCCAAGTCAAGAAAAAACTTGTGCATACCCTTCCAGAAAGCATTCCTGAATTATTCACGCTCCCAGACTGTTTGATTTTTAGAGGCTGACAACATAATTGCCAAGATGGTCATAAATAGCTTTTTCTAAAAAAAAAAAAAGAATTGTATTCCCATTCTCACACCCTCCATTCATGCAGTAATCTTTAAAAGACTTATACTTTTACTATCAAAATAATTCACTAAACTATCCAGAAACCCTGAGGGCAAAACAGCTGTCAGCTTCCATATCAGGTGGGCAGAAACAACCCATCCAAAAATTACTTGCAACTGTCACAAGTAAAGTGCTAGCTAAAGACTGCACTTCTATCAGACAGATGACTCAGTCCATCTGTTAGTTTACTTAAGAACAAGCAAAGTAACCTGAATTCTTGGATCCACCTGAAAAAAAAAAAAAAAACCAACCAAAAAAACCCACCTGCCTACACCATCAATTTTACTCTTGAAACATGAGCAATTTTAGGAGCTGTATTGGTTGCAGTTATGTGTATCCAGTCTCATTTCACTGCCTGCCTGCACTTTCAAC
>JAVSBS010017234.1:0-103614 GCA_033124195.1 Coracias cyanogaster
ATCTTTGCACCAAAGAAAACACAAAACTATTCCTTTTTGTTTGACTCTACCATTCAAGAAAGATGTCTTCCAACACACTCTGTTACTTATATGATTTAATGAGCATTCAAACTCCTTGACACCTGGTTGGCAAGAGACTACATTCTAACTGGTGTTACATTACCAAGGGATATGCAAACTTTCTCTTTACTTTTTGCATGTTCCTTGTGTTATTAACACTTCCACAGTATATAGCAACCTATATTTCAGTAAAATGCTACTGGAAAAAAATGTAGTCTTACTTTATTTTGTATGCTTATCTGTGCTTTTGTATATACCGCAGGGTCAAAGTGCTTGGGCAGTTCTTTAAATCCATATTACAAAAAGACAAATCCAAAAGAGAATACAGATACAAGCCTTGCAAATTTTTTTCTTACACAGTAATATAAAAAAGGCTAAGAAAATGAAACTTTCTGTCTCCAAAGCCAAAAATATTGTGTTAAAACCACATTAATCCAAATTCTTCATATTCGTACAATTTTTTAGATTAATTAAATTTGTATTATTCCAATATTATGATTACTAGTTGTTTGGGGTTTTTGCTTGGTATAGTTCTGAAGGCTTTTTATTTTACTGAAAAATAACTATTTTAGAATAAAGCAAAAGGAAAAGTGAAGCATAAGTTGAAATGAGTTTTCCAGTTTACCCATTAAATAGTCTTGCAATAACAATAGAGCCAAAGGCAATTTAATATTGAGCTGAGTTGTCTGAATTAAAGAATATTGAAATAGTGGGGTTCTATCATACACTCCTTATTGCTGCTCAACATCTTATTGGAAGCATTGAGATTCCGGAAAGACATATTTTTTTAAAGATATATAAATACATAACAGGGACCCTAAAGTGACAGATCCCTCAGACAGTGCCATTTGTGGCTAGTTATTTTGTGTAGCTTTTAGTTTAGTGGTATCCGAGTTTAAATTAGAGCCTTGAGGATTACCTCCCCTTCTAACAGGAATTTGAAGGGATCACTTTCCAATGTAAATACTTCCCTATCGACATGTTAGAAGATAAATGTTACTTCCAAACCATGAATATTCCTCTATCAAAGTAGATTAAGGACTTAAAAATGTTTTAATCATAAGTCCATATTTGAAACCAGATTGGGATGGTTAGGCTGAGCTACTCTACTCCACAAATAATAAGCAAATCAAATTCTGTGGAAGGACACAGGTGTTGTCCTACTTCTAGTAAGTATTAGGTATTTCCAGTCCAGTGTGCATCTTTAAAAATAGAGGCAGTAAGTAACAGCTAATACACTTGAGGAACTAAAAAGAAAAATATTTTAAAATATTAGGAATAAGAGTAATTTTGAGTGTACTGTTGTATTTCTTCCATCTTTTCGGAGACAGTTAAAATTAATCTTACTACTATGGTGATTTCACAGGCAATCTAGATTAATGTTTGCAATTATTAGACACTAGCATCTGGGAATTGCTGGTTTGGTAGTGCAAACAATTATTTAGATAACCTACATATTTATATATCTTATTAAGTGTCTTTGCAAAAAATCAATATGACAATTAAGGCAGATGATAATGTAATCTTTAGTAATTAGCAATTGATCTTCAGTTGCAAGAAAAATACTAATAGGCCTACCTTTTTATTACAGCTCTAGATGGACAAGCCTTATGCCAGGAATATGAAAGCTCCAGGTAAAACTCAAGGATAATTTTTATTACATCCATTTTAAAAGAAAAGAAACAAACAATTTGTAACTCATAATATATCCAAGTACTAACAAAAGACCTCTTTCACTAGCCTGGTAACTCATGCACACCAAATTGTTTTCCTCTGCTCCAACATAAATCTTCTATGTACATTTGTTTGAATTTCAATCTTTCTAAAAGGTTCATTTTCTTAATTTGCCTTATCACGTTGCCTGAATTCTGGGGGGAAAGACATATTGAACTCCTCCAAAAAAAAGAAAATGTAAAAAAAAAAGTCAAAAGAGAACACAAATGAAACTTTTTTTCATTTTCCACAGAAAAATATTAAAATTAGCTCATTACAATTTGAAGACCTAAACAGAACTCAAGCATCTCCCCTTATTATTTCAATAGGATCTATAAACTTACATGTATTACTTATTGACTCTTGCAAGAAGAGACTAGAAGGGTTTGGATTGTTTAGATTGGTTGGAGGAAAGACGGAAGAGGAACCATTCCTAACTGTAAATACCTCCTGAAGTGAGTACCAGGGAATGAAAGGAACTGTTGAATTGTATGGACACTCACTAAAAGGACACATAACCATGAACAAGAGTGAATAAGATTTAGAATAGGATTATTAATTATTACACTATTTCCAGCTCAAGACAAAAAGATGGCCAAATTTCTTCCCCCTTCCTCCCTCCCTCTAAACAAACAAAAAAACCAAAACCAAACCCAACCCAAAACCTCAAATCCTTCCTGCCCTTAATTTGATGTTAGTACGTTTACAAAAAGCTCTGTGTGGTTTATGCAAACACTAGGACTGCATTCAGCAAACTAAAAAAAGGAACAAAACTTGTAGCTTTTAGGAAATTCAAATACAGTGTTTGCATCAGGACAATATGAAAAGACCAGAATAGACATTATCAGAATATCTTTGGCTGAGGAACAGTTTGGGAATTTAATGTATACTGATAAAATGTTATACCTATAAAAAGTGGCTACTATATTCAGTTATAGAAGACTCTGCAGTTCTTAAGCTGTACTACTGCAAAGCCCCATACAGCTTATGCCCTTTTACAAGAGAATGCCTAAGGCAATGGCCACTGTATCAATACTTTTATCGCAAGCAGTGTAGAAAGATGGCATGACTTTTTATGTTTAGTGAAGAACCAGAGTTGAGTAGGAATATATCCCTTGGCTCAGTCTGTTCTGTCATCTATACATTCCAAAAGAACAATAATATTTCAGGTTGGAAATTCTTTCTTTTTTTAAATTTTTACCACATTTCTTTTCCCCTTCCCAATAATCCAATGTGGTATTCCTTCATGTTATTGATGCGGTACTGAGAACTCAATAAAAAACTTAGTTTATAAATGCTGAAGCGTTTTGATCACTTGTCTCTAAAGCAGTAGCATATTTACACAGCTACAATTTGTTTATCAGCAAAGCTGGCCAGACAGTTTACAGTTACACCACTGTTAAGGTCTGAAGTTTTGTTTTCACTGCATTATGGATTAAGAAGAAAAAATTTTCAAATTCATTCTCTCTACAGAAGGTCATCTTTAAGTTTTGTGACTTTCTCTTCCTCCCTCAAGCAAGAGAAAAAAAAAACCAAAACTAAACATGATCTTCACAAATGTTTTGATTGAAAATGGGATTGAAATGATTATGAGGCCAGAAAAAATTCTGGCTTCAATAATAATATAAATAATCACAAAGCTCTTGCTGGCCTAGCACTGAGAGGCTGTGCTGCTAACATAAACTCTGATAAATCCAGTAACACAGCGCAGATGATTTTCCCCATAAACAGTAACTTCGGGCTTTTAACAAATGTGACGTTAACTATTCTTTCAATGTGGAATGCCTGTCCCTATAGTAACTTATTTTAATAAATAAAAATTTAATTCAATTATTCTAATGTTTGCTTTTTATTGAAACAATGACAATAGTGTATACGTGTCTCACCTTTTTAAAAGTTTAATATTTAAGTGAAATTTTACTTAAAATCAATAATTTCACACTTTCTCTATGTTCTCCACAGGTAATACTTTGTTACATTAGCAGTCTCCATCGGTACAGGATCAATAACAAAAAGTAATTAAAAATATCTCACAATTCACTTCTCTTTTCTCCAGTACCATGGCTGCAGTTTCTGTATCTTGTGCATTATATTTATTTCTGTTCTACTTTTCCATGACTTTCTATTTCCCACAGTACTGACATGAAGTATTATAATAATAAGCAGCTTGCCCACTGCTCCACTTGTGTCTGCAACCGTGTATGAGTTCTTACCCTTGCTGTGAAATAGTCCTTTTCTTGTCCTGGTTCAGCATAGACTGAAGTACTCACTGAGGAGACCAGCTCCCAGCACTGGGGAAGGGATTTCAGGCAAAAAAGTGCCTGAAAAAAGGCTTGTTTGGGGGCTTTTTTTAAGCCGGGAGAAGCAGCTTCCCTGTGCTGAGGACAGGCATCTTAGGAGCAGGCTGCTGAAGTGGCCGTGGGCGGCAGAATTTAAACAAGGTGTCAACGCCCCTTAAACAAGGTGTAAACAACTCAGTGGCCCCTGCTGACACCACACCCCTCTCCTCTATGAAAGAAGCCCTCAGGCAGCAAGTAAACAAGCAGCAAAGGGGCGTGCAGGATGTGTGTGAGCAGGTGGATGATCAGCACAGCTGCAAGACCGGGTTGTAAGGCTGCAAGTTGATATAGATAAAGCTTAGGAGCATTAGGGAGGCTGCAGTGGAGATAGATTGGTGGAACTAGGTTTTGTGCTCTGTGCAGTGGCCACTTCTTCTATAAAGACATGATCAAATGGGTAGATAAAGGGAGAGCAGTGGATGTCATATACCTTGTCTTCAGTAAGGCTTTTGATACTGTCTCCCATAGAATCCTCGTAGGTAAGCTCAGGAAGTGTCGGTTAGGTGAGTGGACAGCCAAGCAGATTGAGAACTGGCTGAACGATAGGGCTCAGAGGGTTGTTATCAGTGGCACAGAGTCCCCTTGGAGGCCTGTGGCCAGTGGTGTTCCCCAGGGGTCAGTACTGGGTCCAGTCTTGTTCAATATCTTCATCAATGACCTTGCTGAAGGGACAGCGTGTACCCTCAGCAAGTTCACTGATGGTACAAAACCAGGAGGGGTGGCTGACACACCAGAAGGCTGTGCTATTCTACAGTGAGACCTAGACAGGCTAGAGAGCTGGGCAAAGGTGAACCTTATGAAGTTCAATAAGGACAAGAGTCCTGCGTCTAGGGAGGAATAACACTAGGCACTAGTACAGATGTGGGGTTGTCCAGCTGGAAAGCAGCTCCTTGGAGAAAGACCTTGGAGTCTTGGTGGATAGTAAGTTATCCATGGGGCAGCAATGTGCCCTTGTGGTCAAGAGAATCAATGGTATCCTGGGGTGCATCAAGAAGACCGTGTTCGGCAGGTCTAGGGAGGTCCTTCTCCCCCTCTACTCTGCCCTGGTGAGACCACACCTGGAATACTGTATCCAGTTTTGGGCTCCCCAATTCAAGAGAGATGGGAATCTTCTGGCAAGAATCCAATGGAGGGCTATGAGGATGATTAAGGGACTTGAACGTCTCTCCTGTGAAGAAAGGCTGAGGGGACTGGGGCTGTTTAGTCTTGAGAAAAGAAGGCTTAGAGGGGATCTTATTAATGTCTATAAAACATCTGAGGGGTGAGTGCCAAGTAGAAGGGGCCAGTCTGTTTTCTGTGGTGCCCAGTAATAGGACAAGAAGCAATGGGTATAATCTAGTTTCCACCTCAACATGAGGAGAAACGTCTGCACTGTGAGGGTGATGGAGCATTGGAACAGGCTGCCCAGAGAGGTTGTGGAGTCTCCTTCTCTAGACACTTTCAAAACCCACCTGGATGCATTCCTGTTTGGCCTGCCTTAGGTAGAATCTGCTTTGGCAGGGGGGTTGGACTCGATCTCTAGAGGTCCCTTCCAACCCCTAAGAGTCTATGATTTTATGTTAACTAAAAGAAAAGCTAATCTGTTAAATTACCATGCTATATAGGTATCACTGGCAAAACATAAGTGGATCTCCTCTGTAAAGAGAACAACATCATTACCATTGCAGAAACACCACAATAGCAATCATGGGACTTCCAGGGCTGTGCTATAAATATATTTGGAAACTAAAGAAAGCAAAGTGTTGTTGCTGGGATGCTGTATCAGCTGCACTGCCAGAGCACTTCATGTGATACAGAATAGTACTGAAACTTCTGTGACTTTCACAGACTTCAGTTGCTCTGCTCAGATCTAACTTATTACTCTTTTTGCTGCTAACTGTAATGGTCTTCCTCTTGGGGAATACAGATCTGACTCTGTGTATTGATGAACTGTTATGTGTTATCTTTATCTCTGTTAGTAAAATAGATCAATTCCAGTTGAATTTAAGGTCACTTCAAACATTGAATAAACTAGATTCTGCACAAGGTGTAAAGATGCCTATTTTAAAACCATCATCCAGGTTGCTGATCATTAATATAGATAAGCAGCAGCAGAAATCAGAAAATTGTTGCAGGTTCTGTAGTTTCCAGAGCTCTGTTCAAGGAGAGAGTAATGCCAATCAAATGATACCTGAGTACTCAAGACATGATGCTTTCTATTAAGTAAATAATTCAGCTCTGTCTTCTTCCGTATAAACAAACCCACAAAGTGCATAATTCACCTCAAAATGAAAAAGAAAAAGAAAAAAAAAACAACCCCATGATTACTGATAAAAATGCTATTTTTGGTGACTTCATATATATGCAGCTCTTCTGGGATCTATGACTACACTTTATTTTGTCAGCCTGCAAAAATGAGACAGACTTTTTTTCTCATGCTGATTACGCCCAAAGGAACAAATTATTACAATAAAAGAATCTAACATTTTTCAATGACTTTAAAAAAAATTAAAAATTAAGTCCAGAAAAGCAGCCTATGAAGATATATTTAATCATATGGGGAAGTACTTTATACTGTTTTTAATTTCCCTTAAACCATTATACCTCTAGTCCAGAATATCTCCCTTAACTTTGACTCCCAGCTGCTTGGGCTGTGTTCATGGATGAAAGGCAAGGGCCAGCAACTTCAGTTGGTATGGTCCATGACCACAGGAAGAGGCACCATGCCAGCTAGAGAAAATTAGATTAATTGCCCAGGATTAACACACTTCAATAGTAGATCCTGTGACATGTCCCTATCTCAGCTGCATTTAGAGATGATTGTCAAAAACTAGAAGCATGTTTAAATTGCATTTTGCAGAAAATAAGGAGTAACATTATCTCATGGATCCCATCAGAGATCTCTTCTTTACTAACTGATATAACATGCATTGATTTTAATGAATAAAAATACTATCTAAGCAAAACCATTTAAAATATTGAAACTTCTAAAAAATTGGTTTAACACTGTTAAGAATCATGGTAGAATTAGGTCAGCTGCCATATATTTGTGACTAAACTGCACCCTGAAAATTAGCATTTCAAAGAAAATAAAAACGGTTTTGCAATTAAAAAAACTAAGGAACACAATGAAAGTCATATTAATGTCTTACTGCAGACTGTGTTTTAAACATAGGGGAAAACATGTGACTGTAAAATTCGTATTTATCAGCTTACAGCAAAGATATCTTACCAACTGTTGTAGAGCTTGCCTACTGTTGCATAAGTACAAAATGAGTAGAAACATTCAGCTCTATTTTATCAGAGAAACAGAACACTTTCTAAGCCTATTAGCTGAAATCATGTCCTGAACATTTACTCTTTCCTCCATAACAGTGAGTCAGAGAGAATTTTATTAACAGTGAAAGTAGCTATAGCAGGTATGGAAAATCCTCCTTGATCTTACACAGATAAAAAAGAAAATGTTTATGCATTTACATATTTATTTAGGTATTCACTATTGATGACTACCTCTCCAAGTGAACCTTTTCCTTTGTGCGAGAATGGGAAAGACAAGCCTTCATTATTGTGATTTATTTGTGGAAAATGTAATGTGACAAGGCTTGTTTATTTTATCATATCTGTTCTTCCTTGCTGTACAGTCAAATATATCCTCCAGTTAGACTTGTCTTTGAAGTCATGTGATAGACCTGAATGTCACTTCAATGGCAGTGTATTTTTGCAATACAATTTTTTAACTTCATTGAAAGAAGACTATTAGAAAATTGTATTTGCACTGCATATTTGGTGTTTTGTTGCATGACACACAGTCATATTCAAGCATCATCAACTGACACACTTCAAATACTACATCTGTTTTGTAAGGTAGCAAATATATACACAAGATCTCTATCTAAAATAATTCAGATATTATTTTGATCATCCCTAAATGAGTGCTAAAGTTATATTTTGAGAACCAAGCCATTAGTTCATCAATAGTTTAAACTGTCACCTCGTGTTTGGGGAGTCAAAATCTCCCCTCCCTGGGTAAAGTAGTGAACCCCAACAGGAATTCAGATTCAGACCAGTGCAATATGAATGAGGTTTGCATAAAAAACTTTTGGCAACTGGCTAGATAAGAGATTCCCTTCTTTCAGCAAATCATCCTTTTAAAGGCAACAAACAGATGTCTACCTATATAGATACATAAATAATAACATTAGTCATTATGGAATAGCTACAAGATATTTTTGGCAAAACTAAGCAAAATAGTGGATAAGTGACCAAATAGGTGGAAGCAGAGAAGAAAATATATTGCAAAAAATTGAGTGTAAAATTATGGTCACAGAAATTTTAGCAAAAGGCTAAGCTATGCAGCCTTTTGCATAGCAACATAACTCATTTTTGCCTAACACATTTACTGGTTATTAAATGGGAAAACATCATCATCTTGTTTTCCCTCTCATTTCCAAGCTGGTAATGAATCAGATCTACACAATTTTGTAAAGATAGTGACAGTAGACTCTGAAAGTGCCCTTTGTTCCATAGACTTGTCTCTTCAAGCTCTCAGCTTTCTGATTTTCTGTCTCACCTGTGTACACTGACAGACACTAATCTTCTGTCATCACCTATTTGTTTTGACTTGGCCTCTCAAGCTTCTCATTGTTTGATTTCAAGGACTAAACAATAAGATCAGAGAGCTGAAATGTATGAAAATAAAGCACTTGTAAAGTGCTGTTCCAAACATTATTCTTTCCACTAAATATAATTACCTCCGGCTGAGTGGGTAAAATCTCTTGGTACAGGCTGTGCTTGCAGATAAGCAATTTCTAACAAATCTAAAACACAGACTTAGTTCAATAGGAGCTGTAGAGAGTTTTGGCGTTTTGACTGTTTGGCAGCTATGATCAGTTTTGTTTGCAGACAATAATGTACTTTATTGGCTCTTTGAGTTTGTAATGAGATGTGTGTGATGTAGTGGTCATAGTCAGTCTCCTTGCTTGGTCAGACTAGAAAATACCATGACCACCAAGAGTCAACAGTCCTAAATAAGAGTGTAGAAATGCCTGTGGCAGCATGTCTGAACTTAGACGCAGGTCTGTAATGCACTGAGTAAGTTCTTATAATAACCAGAATTACAGCCAGATTGCTTAGACTGAAGAAAATAAAGCAACTTCCACTCTCTGCATCATTTCCTGTCCCTAAAGATTAGCAGTCATTGCTGAACATGCAATAGAGGATGTAGAGACATGGCTGGGAGAGTGAGCTTATACCATTCAACTCCATGAAATTTCACGTTTTAAACTGAGGAGGCACTTTGTGTAACAGTTCAGCATTAAGACAATAACATTTAGTGAAATTATTCAACCAGTTTGGCTCAGCAAAGGAAATAAGGTACCAAAACCTACCCAGTGCCATAAGTCTAACTGCTTGCTTTTGTCTCTTTTCTTTCTTTCTTTCTTTCCTTTTAAAAAACAAACACCACCACTTTAGTTGTACATTAGGAACCAAACCTAAGAGAACTCTCTGTTTTTATCTCAACAGTTCTTGTGCTTATCTCTTTGGTAGGACTACAAGATAGTTTCCTCTTCATTTCTTCCTTTTGTGGAAGAGGTGGAAGTTAGACTCTTTCAGGGTCTCAAGAAAAAAGAATAATCATCAGCTGTATCATAAATTTCCTGGTAAATGTAACTTGCCATCAGTGACTAAAAGACCCCATACCACTTGGACAAAATATTTCAATGTCTAAAGAGACTGTAGAATTTAGTTATGATTAAATTTTTATTTGACTTAATCTGTTTTTTTATATATATTCAATGAACAGATCAAGAGTTCAGAGGCATACATCTCCCACAAATTGTCTGAGAATGTATATAACTTTAAAAAGTATCAGTCAGTTTCATCTCCCTAATGCAATTGCCTAGGCAAGTTTAATAGCTAGGTAATTAGGCAAAAGCTACCTTGTCTTAGAAACCACACCCCTCTGACAATGCTTCAGCTTCCCAGATGTTATAGATGAAGCCAGGAGCAAGAAAAACTGGCCCAAACCCGAAACTTACAGTTCTATTACTTTTTTTTTGTTGATGCAGAAACATTGCAAAACACATAAATATAAACGTATGTCTTGAACATCCACTAACTGCTCTTCATGCATGGGCAGTCAGTGCAAATTCATGAAGGCAGTCTGCAACTGAACAGAGATGGTGATCATTTTCCCCACAGAACGCTAAGCTGAGAGCTGAATCAGACATGAATTTGTCTGAAAAGACAGAATTTCTGGAAGGCTTTGGATAGCTAATAGGGCAGTGTAGAGGGTCAGCTGACAGAAGGTCTATCCCATAAATTTAGTGGCCATCTGTAACACTAATACAGGAATCATCAATACCCTTGAAAAGTTTCCAGGGCCTGCTCCCAGCACCAAAGTCATATATCAGCTCAGCTTCAGCTCACGCCTCAGCCAAAACAAATCAGCCAACAGCTAACTCCTCTGCTTTTGCAACCACTATTCAAAATTGCCTGGATTCGGCAGATAATGTCCCACCTGTCCTCCTCCAGAAACACACTCTTGTATGTGCTTCCTATGTATTCCTGAATGCTAAATGAAAATTGTTGTCTCTCTTCACACAAGACTGCAGTTATCTCCCTTCTGTCATTCCTCCTTTCTGACAAGTGCCTCCAGACACCTGAAAATGAGTCCTTCAGTCAGACTTACTGAAGGTACCTCTAAGACTCTCAAACTCCAATGGAAGAACCTTTCAGTTTAGGAACCCTCTAGGATATCTCCTGTAAAGTCTATTATCCTTCTGCATTCTCCAAAATACATACCTCTCCTAAACTGTACCACTCTCAAAGATGCAAATGTGCAAAAAACCTAGCTGGGAAGAAGAAGCAGACGTTAGCAAAAGTGAGGAGTCTTGCTGGCCTTTTACTGTTGTGACAGAGATGGTTGATAGGGATAACTAACTTCAAATAGTCCTAAGATCTAGTTTTCCCAAGAGTATAAGATGTAGGTATGTAAGAAGAAATAGCCCACTGGCCCACTAGGCTCACAAGAGGCAGAAGATGCTAACTGAGTAGTTCATATAATTAAAGAAGAGATGACCTATGTAGAGACTTCTGCAGCATAAGACTGATGGATAATATTAGGAGAAAACAAGGGACATATTACAAAAATAGAAAAGGCAGGAAAAAGAAATGGTGCAAAATGCCTTGATTTTTTTGTTGATTTTTTTGTGCTCTGGAAATTTCTTTGGGAAGGATGTGTCAAGAATTGTGTGGCACCTATACTTTGGTTCTCATCCAGTGGAAGCTGTCCCCTCCTGTGCCATTACCATTTCAAAGAAAAGGGCAAAAATTAGCCAGTAGTCTTGCACTGGGGTCACAGCTCTTTTTCTGCCTTGGTAACAGGATTGATGGGATTTTTAGTCAGCCAGAGCTTTGAGGTAGGTATTTCTAGGCCTTCTTATAAAAAAAAAAAAATAAACCAGCCAAACAACAACAAGCAAACCAAAACACTCAAAAAGATCAACAGGCCTTTAAAGTTAAAAAAATAAGACGGATTGAAATATAAATAGAACATTTATCTGTTTGAACAAAGAAATTCCAAAATGTGTGTCACATGGAATAGAAATAAAAATGTTTCATAACCAATTCATTGTGTCAGTGACGGCATGTCTTTACCTCCAGGAGCAATTTCAGTCATCTTGATAGCTTTCTAAGTAGCACCAAACACCACAAAATCCATCTTGTCCCTTGGTAAAAGGAGTGCATTGCCACTAGACTATCCCTGGAATTGTCTTTTACCTTTGCAAGCTTTATTTCTCCCATGGGAAAAGAAATCTTTGCTTCTGTCTACAGCAGTACACCTGACCTGCTTGTCTTTAAGAAACAAGGCCCACAAGAGAGGAACTAGAAAATAAGTCACTACTGTGACCACGACCCCTTTGCAGTCAGAGGAAACGGACATTGACTGTTGAAGAGAATTTGCCATGAGCGCTTCAGAGGAGGCTGTCTTCTCTGAGGGACGAGTGCTTCCCTGTGGGTCTGAGCTTCCTTTCTTTCCTCAAGTTGTGTCAGCTATCTATCTCTTTTGGTTTTGTTCTTGAAAGAAAAATCAGAGCTTTAGAAGAGATATTTTTTACACTTCTGAACTAGACAGAGTCAAAGCTTCCATGCCTGAAGGATTGCTAAGGAACAGCATGATCTCCTATCATGTAAGCAACCAGATATGAGCTCATTAGGTATTTGTAGATGCTACTCTATTCTCCCAAGGTGGATAGATCTTTTTTCCATGGCTCTCTGCAGCACCACTGAAGTTAAGTGCATTTGTAAAGTACTCATTGTGATGGTGGAGTTGTCCAATCTGCTCATCAAGCCTCCTGCTTCCACTTTCCACTTCTCTCCAGTGCCAAAAGCTGCTGCTGAAAGATGTGGAATCCTTAGAAGAAGCATTAAATTATAGGAGCCAGGTTGGTTGAAAAATGTTCATCACAGGCTCCCTTTGACCTCTGCCTGTGGGGTGGCTGATGCCCTCAGGACACAAGAGGCTGCAGGGAGATTAATAGTCCGATTCTTCAGGAACAGATGTGTCTCACCTTAATCAGACATTACTATGTCACCAAATGAAAAAAATATTCTGGGACCATCCTAAGTTTCATTAAGATAAACATCAATGCAATCAGTTCAAGCTTTACAGATGACACTTAAGTAACTGAGGAGAAAGCACAAATGTACTGGAGAAACACTGTAAAGAAGAGATAATTCAGAAAGCAGTCTATGGAGACAGTATATAGTGGATCAGTGAAGTGTTGTGTTAACATGTCTAAAAGATTTCTGAGCTAAAGCTACCTGCTGTACAACAGAACAGCTTATTTCCTTACAAAAGATCTCTGCAGAGCCCTCTCTGGGCTGCATAGTGTTCTTTCCCTGAAGAAACCTCAGTTTTTAATATTCATTTATCCAAGATGTTTTTGTAGATCTGGTGACAATAGATAAGTGTCTTCTCTTCTCCCCTTGGATATGTTCCCCCTGCTTTTCCATACTTCTTTCATAGCTTTTTCAACTGTTGATCTAAAAAGTTGACTGACTGACAAATTTTAAAGCAAATTAAAATACATTGACAGGTCACCACAAAGGCTGGGTCCCATCCAACCAACCTAGACAGGAGTAGAGAAGCTAGGAGGCACCAGGGTGGTCCCAGTCTTGGGCACTGGCTACCTCGCTGGGAATAGGAATGGGCCAAGGCTGGGCTGGGACATGGGATCCATGAGTGGGCCTGGCTGAGTGGGTCTCATGGCCAGGCAGAGCAGAGATGTGGGGAGCTGGAGACTGGCCCTGCTGCAACATCACTGGCACAGGGTTGACATCCCCAGAGGGTTTAAATGGGGTTCTGGGCTGTGGGCAAGATTTTTGGAGCCTCAGGGAACCGGGACAGTAGGTCCTGCAGTGCCCTCAGGGTATGGTAATACACATTCATGATAGAAACATTGTAATGTTAGAAATAACTCTTGTTGTACCATTTTCAAGAGCAACTGAATGTAACTATTAGTTTCCCGGACAATTAGGTCTTCTCTCGGAACATTATTCTTAATAAGAAGCTTTACAGTTTTCAAAAAGCTTCAACTTCCTGTGGACTATTGTGTTATCCTTCCTAATGCCTGTACTAAAATCTCAGAACTATCAAAGGTGATTTGCAATTCATTAGTTTTATCACCTCTTCAGAAAAAGTTGTTTTAGAGATCAAAGAGAGATCTGAAATCCCAAACTTCTGGTAAAATTAAATGTTATGTTAGAAGGTAAGGACTGGCTCCAGCATAGGACAACCTATGCATATCATAAGTAGCTGGCAGAAAGGGTCTAAAAGGTGTTGTGATGATAATAAAATGGCAAGGAAAAGCTCACTTAATCCACTCACTTTAAGGCATCAAGAACTAAGCGCTTTTCTATACTCTTTCCTATTACAGGTCCTTTGGCAAGGTGTTTTGATGTTGAGGATGAGGATGTAAATGAAGGGAAATAAAGACATCATCCTTTTATTTCTTTCATGGCACGATGCAAGTCAGAAAAAAAGTTAATAATTATATATCAGTATCTCTTACTGATAGACCAATATGAAATATAATTTTATATCTAATATGATAAGCCCAAGTAAGGAATCTGTAATGATGATACAGGATACAAATTCCCCAGAAAGGTTGTGGAAGGGTACATTCTCACCCATAAAACTGAATAAATATTGGATACTAATAACTCCATACAGATGGAGGGCTTGATGAACTGTTTTTTTGTAAATCAGTGAAATGGTAAGATAACATAAACCTGAAGAACATGAAAAGCAGTCTTTGGTGCATAAAAGGCTCGTAGGACATCATTGACTAAACACCACTACGAGGATCAAGGCATCAACAAACTCCTTTATCAGCAGTATTGCAGTTCTGTAGAATTATTTCCTGCTTAACAATGACAATAATCTCCAATTAGTGAATACATAATAATTATGAATATGTAACATAAAGTATACCATTAAAATTAAGGGCTGCCTCTTACTGACTTTGTTGACCCTTGGTGCAAACCTTCCCAATACTTATTTTCTAAATAGATAATGTATGCAGAAGAACAAAGAGAAGTACATGCACTGAGGTACAGGGCAGATAGATGAGGTACATGTGGCTCTCATACTGTGATATTGACACATGCAGTGAGATACATGCAGATAGATTTTCCATCGAAATGTAAGTTCTCTTCCAGTGTGCAGCGTTTACTCTTGAGGTTCTGATAAGAAACAGAATGAGTGCCAGAGAAGGCACTAGAAGATGTCTTCAGATGAAATCATGAAAGCTGTCTGGCATACAGGGACAGCCTTAAGGGCATGATTATTGGTGATCTTCTGAAATCTGCAATGGTCAGAAGATACACATACACTCACACTCCTATGGACATGAAAGTCTGTAGAAAAGGCTATGTATTCCTTTGGGTTTTTTAGTTGATTCACACTGTCACACATTTATACAATGCATCCAGGAGGGTCCAGAAATTACATTTTGTGGAGCAGAGGAAGAAGTTGTTTTTAGTGGAATAAGCAAGTCCCATAACTACATGACTAGCATCTCTAAAGAATCACTGGATACACTGGCTCACAGTAAAATCAGAACTCAGGAATAAAACAGGCATGCTATCAGGAAGCCCAGTATTGAACCTTCACATGTTACAGACAGAAAATGTATTGCTGGAGGCTGAAGTTACAATACTGACTGCACAGACCACAGTAAAAGGCTACATGTGAATGGAGTTTAGAACTTGTATTATTGAGGTTTTCTTAATAGCTATTGCAAGCTGTTGCAGTATTTACTGTTCACCTAAACATACGTATATAGATATATATTGTGCCTACTCACAACATGTTCTGTTATTTTCTCTGTATCTTGGGCATCAGTCAACTTAGAACTTTTTTCCTTTGTGATAATACAAACACACTTTCCAAGTTTTATATGACATCTCTGTTCCAGTAAAAAAAAAAAGGGTATACGTGTGTATGTATGGCCGTACATATGCATATGCAAGTATATGTGTGTGTATCTCCATAGAGCAAAGAGATGATAACAACTGTTCAGAAGTACTTTGGACAGCTCAAACAGATCTTACTACCAAAAAAAAAAAAAAAAAAAAAAGACGTAAAGAAGTTCAGTGACCACAAAACCAGTACAGAATTCAAATCAAGGCAAAAAATATCAAGTTAAAATTCTACATCGAAATGAAAGAATGCCAAAATCCTTGGGTTATTGCTGTCTCTTTACAGCACTGGTAATTAAGGACATTTCCTGCAAGTTATTTGAGGTGTTCGTGCAACTATGCCACATTATTTCCTTACTCACTTAGCTTTTTAGGCTCCATAAACTCTTATCTTGAACATCCAAATTGGAATCTCTCATGCCTGTAAAGTTGAAGATATTTTCTTCTTTGTTGCTATTATTTTATACATTTACAGCATTGGATCCAATGAGGATGCATTTGCTTCACACAATGGGCACAGTAACTCAGGGTACACATGGTCTAGTGCTCTCCTTTTAGAGAAGTGAAATGCTGATTGAAAACACAAATTTTCATGACAACAGCACCTTATTCCTTTGAGTAGAATAATTTCCCTTTCCTATAATGAGTGATCAACTATTGATAAGCGCATGCTTCATTTCCTACTGAAAGAATTCGTTTCCCTGTTCCTTCAACACAATTTCAAAGTCAAAGAAAGCTTTATACTAATCATACTGGTTTTTTGGTCTTTAGTGACATATTTCTGAAATAAAATGATTACTTGTGCTGTGGAGACATCTTGAGGGCAGCAAACTCTCCCCAAATCTGGCAAAGTTAGCCTGGACTGAAATGCAAACAGCATTAGCCTTGCCCTACAATGAATGAACTGCTGATGCAGAAAGTCTGTCTCCTGACAAATAAGTATGTCCGTGCAGTACAGCAGATGCCTCCTCACTGAATTGGAATGGAAGTGAAAAGCAAAATGGCTTGATTGTCCAATCCTTTTAGTAGATCTGAGCATCTTGCTTGCATGTAAGCCATGCTACAACTGCTTGGTGCTGGCTCTCACCTGCCTTTCACTGCTCATGAGTTTCTCTCTAGCCCGGACGCTTGACAGTACTTCCAAACTGTTCAAGTCAAACCTGAATATTTGACAAATCTAATTAGAGTGACAAGTATTTCACAGTCTCAGCATGGTTCTTTGATAATATTCTAGGTAGGTTTATATTAAATTGCAGTAATGTTGTACTTTCTAGTCAGATACCTTTTATTTGTAGCACTGTGCTCGCCCTTCAAAGCCAAGAATGTAGGCGTACAGAAGTTCTGAATAATCTTTATTTTTAAAATTATATTGTCCAATCAAAGAATCTTCTGTGGCTGATACTTGGTAGTGCATTATTTAGACTGAGCTTTGTCTTCAAACAGTGGGGCCTTTTATTAACTGCCTGGCATTTATCTTTTTCAGTCATGAAAGGAGGCGAGACTCATGTTGAAACAAATCTGAGGAAAACAAGAAATATTTTTTTTTCAAAGTGAGCATACCTTGGTAAGTTCTTTATTTTTCTGGTCTAACTAGTTGCATCTATTTTTTTTTTTTCAACTTAAAAGAAAAAAATCTCATATATATCACATCCCTCATCGTGTTCACAAATTTATTCTGGTCTTAGCAAATTTCTTGTCCCTTAACATTCACTGTAGAGAATTCTTCACATTAGAAATAAAGATTCATGAAACTCAGGTGATAAGAATGGAGTTATTTGTACAAAACTAACAATTCTCAGTGTTTTGTGTTTCTTGTGCTTGTAATTGTTTTACATCTCTCATTTTCATTTTTTATAACACATTCTGCTCCACATTTGGGCCTTAGAAAGTTGAGAGAACTGAGGAAATACTTCTCAAAACAGTAAAATCTTTCCATTGAGGAATAACATTTTAAGTGCAGCTACTGTATTATATAGTTCCCAGCAGATGATTTTACATAATGAGTCTCTTTTTAGTAGAAACAACTCAAGGTATCAATTGGTAGTTCAATCCTATTCTTATCCAGTACAAGGTGACTTTCATTAAGAAAATGGAAAAGTACATTTTTATGACTGTGGCATTATAATCCTGGTACTGTTTTTCACTTAACTTTAAGAAAACATAATTATATTTGCTGATATAATAATCAGCACCAGATGTGTCAAATGTCTTTGATTAGAAAATGAAAGCTATAATCTCTGTTGTTTTCTGTGGGTTTATATTAGACTGCAGTCATAACAATTTAAGGTACAACATCACCCATTTCAGTGGCTGCTCTGAAGCTAAATTATGCCTTGACTTTAATGAGACAATGAGCATAAATAAAAATATAGAGGTACCTACAGCTGCAAAGCAGACCTTGAGGGCCTTGTTTGTTTAGATTGTTAGCTAATAAAAAAAAAAAAAAAAAAAGACCACTCAGTATAGGTCAAATAACATGCTATTTTTTAAAGCTTTTTTACTACAGCAAAATCTATTAGGCAAAACCCAGCTAAGAGATCCATCTACCTCTAGAGCTACACTGTTAATGATAAAGTGTAAATATTAATTTTCTACACAGTTCACACAGTATACGATGTTTTTTTGTCCTTATAGTTTTCGGTTTCCTCTTTTCTATCAAAGTTCATGTTTTACCACGTTATGTTTCCCTAAAAGAAAAAAAATTGTTTTTTCAGGTAACCTATCATTCTTTCTTCCTTTCATAAGTGACAAAGAAAGAAAATCATTTAAGCTATTTTAAATATTTCCTCTATTAATCAAAACCAAAATCTGCACTTAAATTATTTAGCTATTTGGGTACTAAGCATACAAAGAAAAACAATAATCTAATGAAGTGGAAATAATCACATTGATTGTTGCAGTTAAGCATTTTCATCTGATATTTATCAGTTTCCTTTTGTCAACTTTTTGTAAACATGTTAAATATATTAATCAGTCTATGCATGGATTTTATAAACATTACTGCATTACCTGTTCTATTAATAGATGCAATATTTTCCAGGCAGGATATTGATTATGAAAGAAACCCATAGAATTTTAAAGGTTGTTTCATTCCAGGTTAAATAAAGTTTGGACTGATAAATGCACTCATAGGAAAATCTACAATAAGGTGGAATTCAATTGCTTAACATCTGGTGTCACCTGAGATGCTCTAAACTATCCGAGGTATTTGTATAGGGCTAACAGATAAGATACAGCACTTGTAGAACTATGCAGTTCAGAGCAGCAGTTAGGTCAAATAGGACTAGTCACTTATGTTTAGGCAATGGAATGTACTTTGGTCAGCAACTTTCTACTGTGCAGAAACTCACTTTTATTTTTATAAGCCGTATGATATTTTACCTTTTTTTTTTTTTCTTCAGAGTATAATAATCTTGAGAAAAAACTCTGTGAGGTGACTTTACAGGGGCATCAAATTATACCATACCATAAAAATCCCAGATTTCTGAAGAAATTGTTTTCTGTCTGACATATGGGCAAGACAACATTTAGAAATTTCACTTTCCGTTTTATGTATCATGTCATTCTTCTTTTCTTCTATTACATGTCTAATGGCCCATTTATTTTTCTCAGTTCTCTCCAAGCAGTCTTGGATCATTGTGAAACTAGATAAGTAGACAATTAGCAGTGGTGCTTCTCAGTGTGTTTCATGCTATTCTCATTGTCTGTGTCCTGAATTGATTCAGGAGTTCACTTATTGCTTTGAATAAACACTTTTAGAGCTCTTATTCTACTTTTTTTTTTTTTTTTTAAAGTCTAAAAGGTTCTTTGAACAGGTATCCAAGCAATATCTAAGAAATAAGCTTAAAAAGAAAAGATTCCAAGGTCTTTTTTTCTAATTAGGAAATCTTGCACTAATCCAGCTAATTGATTTAAGTGCAAACACATAAATTTCAAAATGAAGCTAAGTAAGTCTCATGGACTGATTGTCCCTTGGTAATGCAAATAAGGGTCAGTTTCATGGCAACTGCCTAATTATGTGATTGGGAACAAGCTTTGAGTGATGTTCACACAGAAAGTACAGAGTCTTTATTGCTCTCTGCTGCAAAACTACAGTTATCTTTTTGATATGTATTTTTTTCAGAAAATATTCTGATATTCTGAGAAACATAAAATTTGAGGTACTATTTTATAATTGTCCTTTCTCTGTTTTCTTCTTTTTTCCTCCTCTTCTTTCTCTCCACACTGCTATATTTCATATCAAAACCAGGCCTTCTCTGTCAAATACAGTTGTAATTATTGACACTTCTTGACTTAGTTCTTCCAAATGCATATATTTTCAAGCCATTTCAAGAAATTGAACAAGGATCTAATTAGAATCTAATTTTATTAGGGTGTGTCTCTGTTTCCATATACATTAAGGAAATTGTGACTGTTTCCAGTCAGCTCTAGTTTAGACTAGTTATAGTCCAGTCTATAGGAGCTATACTACTCCATAAATATAACAGAAGACAAAATCTACATTGTCAAAACACTGTAAATAGTTTAGAACTTTGAAAGTGTTATTCCCAGAGAAACAGGTATGGAACAAGGCCTTAGCAAAATATCTACATCAGGTGTCTCCATGGTCCCATAGTCTATTACATAGGAGAGAGATTTATGAGTCCACTGTCAGGACTTAACTACTTACACTAAGTTTTAACTTGCTTAAGGTAGCTTTTAAAAGAATTAATGTACGTCTGGAAAACAAACAGTGCAATAGTGGCTTCACTGGATTTTATGGCTCTGCCTCCATTCTCACTTTCATCATCTACCTCCACATTTTGCTGTAACAGGATGACAAAAGGAAGAAGTTACAGGACCAAAAGATTAAGGATTTATTTTACCTTACCTATTGATATAACTCAGGGTAAATCACCTCTCTGATCCTCATTGAAATTAACTTTAATCTGTAGATTAAATGTTAAATAAGAAGTTATTTAAATATTTAATATTTAAATGTAAAATTAATACTTACCAGGGTTATGTACATGTTTGTTTCATACACAGAAGCACTGAAACTATCAAGCAACAGTAAAAATAGCCCTTTATGTTATGACAAAACAGTATTTTTCTGTGTTCCTAGTAACAGTTAAGAATTAAACAACTAAAGATCCTGTCACCTTGAGACAAAATATTTGTACTTTAGAAAGATTCAGAAAATTATTTATTGTAACTGTTAAACATGTTCTTTTATTAAAAACAAACCAAAAGAAAAGCCAGAAGAAACATTGTGACTGGGCAAAATAACTGCCCAAAGTAATTCAGTAAGATCAGTATAAAGCGCAGGCTTTTTTTTCTCTGTCTCCCTCATCTTTATTTTTTGAGTTAAATTATTTCCTCTTCTTTTTGAGGGAAAATATTTCACCAGAAAACAATCAAACTGAGGTTTTATAACTATTTACTTTTCTAAAATGTTCTATGATCTATACTCACCAATTGCTGCAGGAGAAAATGCTTATCTTTTTCAATTCTTCACCTCTGTACTATCAGTTATTAGCCCAAAGACAGACTGATTCAGTTCTTCTCAAACTTTGAGCCATTTACAAGTTGAGCAAATGCCACCAATACTCGTAATCATCAATGAATTCACAAAACAAATATGAAGTTTGCACAGTGATTGGTTCCACCATTAAAAGCTGATGCAGGTACCCTGTCAACTGATGGCTTATCTGGCTTTGATACTTTCATCAAGTTGTTTTCTCACATTGGGAAGA
The DNA here is from genome assembly GCA_033124195.1 of Coracias cyanogaster. Classification (NCBI taxonomy): domain Eukaryota; kingdom Metazoa; phylum Chordata; class Aves; order Coraciiformes; family Coraciidae; genus Coracias; species Coracias cyanogaster. The sequence goes on from JAVSBS010017234.1 coordinate 21,314, forward strand.
TACATAACAGGACAGGCAATCATGATAGACACTTTTTCCTTACCAGGCCGCATTCACTTCTTCCTTGTGTTGAAAGACAAGAAGCTTGTCTTTCTGTTGGTGTACACTTAAACTGCTTCAGTACTACCACATGTATGACATTCCATCAAGGATAAGTAGACAGCAAGCAGGACATTGCGTAAGCAGCATTTTCAGAGATTAATTCCTTCAGACATGAATTGCTGGCCAATACTGGGTGCTCAGACCTTGTTTCCACTGCTTTTAAAAGTCTTTCTTATCTTTTTGCTAGAGGAAAAGGAGAAGGAGTTCTAATTTTGAGGTTTGTTTGACAGACTATTAACCACTGCAAAGAGCAAATAGCTACATTTGTGAGAGGTGGAAAGACTGGCCGTCAATGAATAAAGGGAGAGTAATCACATTATTCACATACATTTCAACATGTACCTTATTTACAAAATACAAATTCAATAGCAGCTATTTTCAGTCAGGCCTGGATTGGGTCCGAAGCATGCTATTTTAGCTCTAGGAGAGTACTTAGCTCCCAAGATTCAGGTCTTGGCAAATGTTCAAAATCTTTACAGATAAAGGTAAATAACGCTTTCACCTCATTCTGTGTTTCTGCAGTGATCACTATAGTCCTCCATAACATGACATTTAATTTCTCTTATGTTGCTGTTTGAGCCCATCAAGGCGGTAACAAAGCACTGCTCAGCCACTCACTCACTCCTACCCCTCTCCAGCAGGCTGTGGAGGAGAAAATACAACAAAAAGCTCAAGAGTCAAGGCAAAGAACAGCTGAGGGCTCACCCACCAATTATGGTCATGGGCAAAAGACAGACTCAACTTGGGGAGAAAAAAAATCAATTTAATTTAAACAAAACCCACCAATTTACCAAATTAATCAGAGTAGTGATAACATATGGACAGTAGGACAGTGATAAATATAACTGTATCATAAATACAACCCTTCCCCTCAACCCTCCCTTCTTCCCAGGTCCAGCTCTGCTACTTTCTCCCCAAACAATGGCACAGGGGAGCAGGGAATGGGGGGTTGTGGTCAGTCCCGGTCTGTTCCATGTTTTTCCTGCTGCCTCTTCCTCCTCAGGGGAAAACTCTTGACAGTCCTCCCCTGCAGCAAGGTGACATCCCTCCCACAGGAAACAGTCCTCCACAAGCTTCTTCTACCAGCTTGGGTCCCTTCTGTGAGCTGTAATCCTCCCAGAGATGGACTGCTACATTGTGGGTTTTCCCTAGAGTCATAGCCTCCTTCAGGATCAGTCACCTGCCCCGGCATGGGGTCCTCCATAGGCCACAGACAGGATTCTTCTCCACCGTTAAGCTCTACAGGCTCCAGGGGTTTAGCCTGCCATCTCAGGCTCCAGCATGCCTCCCCCGACTCCTTCCTCACTAATTTCAGTGTTCACATGCTTGTCTCTACCACATCCCACACAAAAGAGCTCCGGAAACAAAGGAAGTTGCCCAGCAAGTTTTCCCCTCTCAAATATGTTATCAAAGAGGCACTGATTGGCTTTGCCTTAGACAGAATTGGGTCCAACTTGGAGCCCAGGAAACTTCTTTAACCTTCTTACAGCAGCCAAGCCAGTAGCCCCCTCCCCTGCTACCAAAACCCCCCCAGGCACAAACCAAACACACCTAAGCATCCTTTGAAAGGCATCTTGTTGTTCTCTAGAATCAGTTGTCTTCCCACCTTATATGAATTTTCTGCTATAGTATACATAAATTAAAAAATAGATCGAAAGACATTTGATTTCATTTTTGCTGTGAATATAGTATCGATATAATTTTCAACAAAAAACTGAGTACACTTATTAATCACAGAGCAAAAATGGTATGCTTTATTCAAATTTGTTTACTCAGAATTTTATGACATGATTAAAATTGAATGAAGTTGATGTTACATTATTTACTAAATTCATTACATTTTAATGATGTTACATGTATATTCACACTGTGTTTAGATTCTTATTTTGTATCTACCATCATACTGTCTGGACACTTACCAACTCTAGTAAGCAAAAGAAGTTCTCCATCTCCTATGAGATTTGGTGTCATTGTATTTTACTTTCCGTATTGTAGAGTTATTTCCAGGACTAACCTCCATGGTTCTTCTGCATTCTAGGAAGATTTATTTACTCAAGACAAAATAAGTGCTTTTTTTGCCTCTTTCTGCCTGGTGGTGGCTGAGATTTTATCTCTAATAATTATATAAACATTAATTTAAATGTAACCGAGTATTTTTGCAGCCCTGTGTTACAGATGAAAAATCTGCTCAGGTGTTTTAATACAAATGGTAGGAGAAGTCTGGGTCAGGACTTTGTTCCAAGCCAAGTCTGAATACAATTTATCTCATTCACTTATGAGTTTCTTATGTTTGGGTTCAAATATCTGATTTGCCTTGAGAAGCTCTTGGTTTGTGAGGGCTTCTACAGCAAATAGGACATTCTTTGATGGAAGTAGCTATCTGAGGGCATTTAAAAGGAAGGCTAGGGAAGATGTGAGCCCTCTCTGGAAGGAAACAGGAGATTTGGTCACAAGGGATATGGAGAAGTCTGAAGTACTCAATGACTTCTTTGTCTCAGTCTTCGCCAGCAAGGGCACTAGCCCCACCACTCACTCTGCAGAAGGCAAAGGCAGGGACTGGGAGAAGGAAGATCCACCCACTGTAAGTGAAGATCAGGTTCAAGACCATCTAAAGAACATGAAGATGTTCAAGTCTAAGAGACCCAATGAGATCCATCTGCAGATCCTGAGGGAACTGGCAGATGATGCTGCTAAACTGCTTTCTATCATATTTGGAAACTCATGGAAGTCTGGCAGAGTTCCCACTGACTGGAAAAGTGGAAACATAGCCCCCATTTTCAAAGAGGAGAAAAAAGGAAGACCTAGGCCAGTTGGTCTCACCTCTGTACCCAGCAAGATCATGGAGCAGATCCTCCTGAATGCTCTGCTAAGGCACATGGAAGATGAGGAGGTGATTGGCGTCAACCAACATATAGCTTCACCAAGGGCAAATCATGCCTGATTAATTTGGTGGCCATTTACAGCTGCAGCACCAGTGGATAAGGCAAGAGTAACTGACATCATCTAGCTGGACTTTTGCAAAGTGTTTGACACTGTTCCACATGACATTCTTGTCTCTAAATTAGAAAGACATGGATTGGATGGATGGACTACTTGGTGGATAAGGAATTGGCTGGATGGCTGCACTCTAAGATGTCCAAGTGGAGACCAGTGACAAGTGGTGTTCCCCAGGGTTCAGTACCAGGACCAGTACTGTTTGACACCTTTGTCAGCAACACAGACAGTGTAAGAAATAAATCTACAAATAAACGATACCACATAAACAAAGAGACGCTCCTGAGCAGATTGATCACAGACTGCGAGTCACCCCCGGTACCAGAACTAGCCCTGGGGCAGGAGGTCAGCATGGTATAGAATAGCCTAGCTGCACCAAATTAACCCTGTCCTGTCTGAACCTGGACACAAGTAGAATAAGGAGAAGGTTTTGGCACTAAAATACAGGAAAGACTAAATTATTTTAGCTAAAATAGAAATAAAACTGAAGCTTTGTCAAATTTTATAAATGAACTAGGGCCAACTGAATATATATATTTCAGTCTGAATCAGCCAGTTAGTTAAGATCTTGCCCCTCAAATTTAAGGTTTAATTGGAGCTAAAAGTGGTGAAATTTGATAATTAAAAAAAAAAAAAAAAGTACTTCCGGCTAGTACCACATGCACATAGTCCATCAAGGAACTATACAAAATTGAGTAAGACCTCCTAAAATAAGACATAGATTGAGCTATTCTTTGATGCCTTGAAGACAAAGGCAGAAACTACCACACGGAGTGGAAGAGACTGGTAGCAGAAGTAAATTACAAATCTTCCCCTCAAGGAAATGCAACTATTGGAAGAAAAATGTTGGAACTGCAAAGCCTAAGAAAAACAAATTGAGGAATATTGCCATGAGAAGATCTTTATCAAAAGGCATGTGTAACACAGTTTTAATCAGTATTAAATCATACCATAAAAGTGGAAAAAGCATCTACCTCCCCCATTTAGAATTTCATTACCTGATACTGTCTGGCTCCAGGACAAAAATAGATTATTATTGTGAAATCTGAGAAGGCATCTAGTTTTGCTCTATATAAAAGTATGGGAAGTCTACCCCTCCCCATCCCACAAAGATGTCTGAAGAGGATGTGGAAGCCAGTTATACACTGAGTATCCAAAACATATGCAAATTTTTGGTGCATTCAAGTTTAAGTTGCTCTTATCTAACTGTAGGCATTTAATTGAGATGCTTGGCTTCCACAGGGTCTCTCTAGAGTCAGTAGAGAGAAGAAAGCACTTCCTCCAGGTAATTCAGGCCATCACACTCATGATGTGGAAGTGCACTGATTAGAGGGATAGCCTAGGGTGATGAGGGCCCTTTGTGAAGTACTTCACTTACTACATAAAGTTAGAATGACTGCATCTGAGGCTTAAGTTTTAAACATAATTTATATTAAAGCCTGAAGCAGCCTCGTCTGTTTTTAATTCACTGAGCAACTCATATAATATACACTGTATATTTAAGAAACGTGCAACATTCATGCAGTCCTTTAGACTAGCATTAGAATATTCTAATGATTCATAGTTTAAAAAACTAATTTATTTTCACATCTCTACTCTCCCTGTACTACCAATGCATAATGCTCAAGGGGTTTGTGGCAATATGTCATGAATTCTTGCCTTTCTGGAGCAAAGTCTCCCTGGTTTTCATAACGGACTCTGTCCATTGCAATGCCTGTATCTACTCATTAATTCTTTCAGTCCTAGGCATCCCATTTACAGCACCAGAAGGCAGAAATAATTCAACTTTTCTTTCAAGAAAACCTCTGGGTTTCGCACTGTCGTGTAACCTCTTTATTGACTTGACTTGCAGCCTCTCATAGATAAGTATGCTAACAACTTTGTCAAACCACAAAAATTAAGACAGAGGTAGTAAAAACTTTTCAGAAGAATTATTCTTACATGTGTTTTCAATCTATTGATAGCTGCTCCAGCTGCTTTTGGTCAAGTACTGAGGGACATGGTAGCGTACTTTTACATGAAAATAAGAAGTAAAAGTCAGTTATTATCCAGATGCTGCTAAGAGGAAAGATTCTTGTGCAAAAATAAATTTTTTTCCCCTTTAACAGCAGGCACAAATGTTAGAGTCAGGAAAGTGGTATAAAGTGAGGAGTTTGAGAGGACAGTATGCACTTCCATCTGACTGTGTACCCATCCTAGGAAACTGGGTGCTGCCTAGGCCAGTTCTGCCAGGAAGTAAGTGCAAGTGATTGGAAGCCAGAAAGTTTCTTTCAGCACGCAACTGCTTTGTCCTACAGCCACTGGAAATTCCCTTTTTTGCTTCTGTCACCACCCATTTCTGTAGGACAGTGTCATATTTATGTTCTGAATCACAAGGTAGTATTTTCTAATGATCTGTATCCTCTTTTAAGTCTTTCTGTATAAGCATTTGTTAGTTTTGTATGCTTCTCTCTCCAGAACAATGGCAAGAATTAACAGCAAAAAACCAGGTATTTGGATTTCACAGAGGAAGAAAGTCTCAAAGTTGTATCTTGATTTCACCCTGTAAGAGAATGTCAGGCCATAGATCTCCAAAAAAGTGTATAATATAAACAGAAACAAGATAATTCTTCCTAACATTGTATCCTCCATAATTATGGTTTGCCAGACATCAGATGTCATAATATGAGCTAAAGAAAACCATAGAGATCCACTCATCCTTGTGCTTCTATTTGTATCTCCATGCATTTCTTGTTGAAACTGCAATAATTGTTATTCCCACTTAGCTTCAGACTTCATTCAAATACTCTTGAAACCAAAAGAAGAATAACTTTTTAGCATTACAATTGGGATCTCAAAGACAAAAATTTACATGTAGAGGAAAGATAACAAAAGGATCCAAAAAGTAATTTATATCTATGCTTATGCACCGTGGTGGTGTTTTTTGACTTACTGTCAATATATTTAGCACTTGTTCACCAGGGTATCTTTATAATGTCGCCCATGGTGATGTCTAAACACAAAAGGGAAGGTGGTAAATTGTACTAGTAAACCACAACACTTTGGTATAGTCTTGCTGCAATTTCCTGTAGTCAGGTGGGAGTTTCAGAAGGGTGCAGATTCTTGGACTTCCCTGAGCAGGAGGTCTAAGAGCTGGAGCAAAGTCCCCAAAAGTTCATCTTCTCTGCATTCCAAGGAATGACTGCTCCGAGTATAGATAGACATGCAGTAGATTTTCTCAAATCCTCACATTTCCAGATGTGTACACACCACAGGACAGAGCTCTGCACCATCTATCAACCTGCTCAGCATCTGCAGAGCCAGCCATGCTGAACTCCTTATTGCCATGACTACACTGCTGTTTATAGTGTTCCAGCCAGGTAATTCAAATCTACATCTGCAAATGCAAGCTTCTGTCATTCCACTACCTGTGGTGTAAGCATACTTTAAATTCATGGATGCCAGGCTGCAGTCTACCAACCACCTGTGGTTTACAGATACCCATTAAAGACTATAGACAAAAAAGCACACTGTCATTCCTGTATTCATCTGACGCATAAATTGCTACCAACACACACACAGAGGAAGTATATCTAGCTGTGCTCCTCCTTCTCACATAAAAGTAGCTTTGCAACTCATTGTTTAATCTTGGGCAAGTTGCTTAATCTTACTGTACATCTATTTTCCAGTCTGCCAAACGCTTTGAAATGTAAAGATTATCTATACCAGAAAAATGCTGTGAAGTAGCATACATTAATACTTACAAAACTGTTTGACATTATTAGATAAAAGGCATTAACATTTTGATATTTTTCTGTCTTAGATGATATTAAATTGGCAATTACTTATAATTGAAATAGAAAAACAAAATACGGACAAAATGTAAGTGCATGAAAATATAAACATGGAATCCAAATAAACACCTATTAAAAAGTCATTTAGAAGAATAGATCGTGTCATGAAAAGACACAACATGCCTAAAACTGTCTTTAAAACAGCAGGAACCCCATTTGGCTGCATTTTCACAGTAGCACCTGTTGGTGGCTTGGTAGGAAAAAAATATTTTTCCTTAAAAAAAAAAAAGCTAAAAAATTAAGAGCCCTCAGATGTGCATTTGAGAGGAAGACAAAAGTGCAGCATCTGTATAATGTGGAGCAGCATCTAAAATTAGGTATGAAAAGCAATCTCTTGGAAGAAGTATTAACAAAGCAATATGCTGTTAAAGCAGGTTTATGATACAACCTGAATGGTTTTTAAAATATGTTTCAAGGTTTTCAGGCAGTGGATAATTCTATAAAGTTCTTAGCCACTTGGCCTGAGCACAAAGGTGGCGATTCTAATTTTAGTTTGGGAATGCAGAAAAATGCTAACCCATGATATTTTGAGTACAAAGGCTAAAGATGAAAAATTTATTAGAAATGGGAGGAAAATACTTAATCTTTTTTGAAAAAGAAGTTTTGAACAGTAAAGGAGTTATAGTTGTGACTCACAGGATTAAAAAATATTTAAAATATTCTTTTGCTCCATTGCTTCTAAAATTACTAATTAAACTCTTAAAGGCTTTTTCAAGACTGTTACCTATACAGACATAGAGATATACCTATGCACAAATCTTTTGGAGAGGTCAGCAGTTGCTAACAGGCAATAAACTCTCTCCAGAGACTCTTTTTGAAGATTAATGACATATGCATGTTTTTATCCTGAAACAGGCTATCAATCTGTTTATGTACTCCAGATTAGAGGAAATATTTCAAATTTTGTAATTTTGATGAATCCTACTTAAAATTTCTAGACATTATAAGAAGCAAAACAATGCTACAGGTGAGTTCCAGTTTGTGACTGTTTGTGGATATGAGATTGCATATGGGAGCTGGATGGTTCAAACTTAATATTTTAAGTGGCATCATATGCATAGAGTTAATCTAGCAATTATTATAAATCTCTGGTCATCCAGCAAAGGATCTTCTTCCCTCTTCTCCCTGCCGTGAAACTACTTTATAAGTTATGAATGCTAATTATCAACACCTATAGATTAACACAGGAATAACAGCGATGTTGGTCATTTCCCTGGAATATTCACTGAAACATTTCACATAATGAGTATTTTAAAATATAATGTAAGGCTAGTTTTTCTCAGTGCCACAGAAGGAAAAATAACAGTAGCTCTTTGCCCATATTAGTACTGTGAATAATTACCTTTTACATGAGTACCTCTAGATTTACAAATTTAAATTTGAAGCTGTAGGCATTTTCAGCCAATGCAAAATTTGTAGTTATGAGAACCCCTCAGGTAGGTATATCAACTTCAAGTCAGCTCATATGAATAACCCAGTGCAGGGGCAGTGTGTTTGCTCAACTAAAATCTATACTATATCTATTGTAAATTAAATCAACAGGCAATTAATAAGATTTATCAGCTTTCAGAAGGGTTGAACATTAACAAATCTTTCAATGAATATTAAGCTTAAGATAATCAACTATGAATGTCTTACCTCCTGTATTACATGTGGCCTCTACTTCAGGAGGCCTTCTACAGTGAGAATTGGGTATAACTTCAATACATTTATGAAGAAATGGTGATTCTCATAATTTAAACTGACCGTTTAGAGGTGCTTAACTTGTTAAGAGGACATCTGTATTTACTGTACCACAGATGGTGAGAAAGACATAGCTAAGATGCAAGAAAGCTCTCACATTTCCTGACAAATAGTGTGAAATGGATCACTGATCACTATTAAAAACAAGGGAAGATTTACTGCAGTGATGAGAACAAAAATAAAATTAATTAGAAGGAAAACATTTTTGGGAAATAACTTAGCATTCCTACCAGTAGATTCTATCCAAATTAGCAAAGTAAATGACAAGCAAATAATTTGGATTTATATCCAATCACCACTTTAAACATTGCTGAGCTAAATAGTAGGAAGTTAACCTAAATAATTACTTTTATAAAGCATTGATAGGTTTTTCAGTCCTTAATAAACTTTATAGCAACAAAGCTGTGGTGATATACTATAGTAATATAATCTAAGATATTCCTCAGATATTAACACCTGCTGTTATTTCCTGTGCTAGCACTGAACACAAGTTCCCTCATCCCTAAATATTACAGCCTTGAAACTAAGTAAGTTTAAACACTGATCTCATTGATCCTGAAATTGTGCCAATCATATATATTCCCTGGAACACAGTACTTGTATTTTCAAAATATAATTCAGACTATAATTATGGTATCAGACACAGATAAAAATAGTACACAAAAGCACAGCTGTACAAAAACCAGAGTAGTCTGAGAAGGTGTTTTGTCATGTTTTCCCTTCAAGGGCTGTTGCTACTGCTTTTGTACTGTAGAAGGATGGAGGGAAAGACATAGGAAACTTACACAGTCACATGGTCCAGAACACATACTGTGATCACTGTTTTTCCTTTACTTTTGAATATCTGTTAAATTAACTAAAATATAAATCTAGCTGCAATGAAGTTCAATAAACACTGTTTTCTTAGTTTTTGTCATTTTTCATTCAAGTACAACAATGTGAAAATGGGTGAGATTCTCCCACTACACTCATCAGCTCAAGATCTTGCCAAATTCAAAATTAAATGCAGTTCACTTCTCAGTAGGAGACTGATTGACTTGGTGTGACTTTTTTTTTATAACAGATCTACATTGTGAAACATACTAAACCAGGTTCAAGGTTCTTTATCACCTTCTCAGCCTTCTATCTGGCAGGAAGATATATAGGGGCAAGCACTGGGTAGCTAAGGTAAAATATGAACATATTGATTTTTCAGGTTGTAACAGATTAAGTAACCTGTAGAAACCAGAAGTCATCAGGAAGAAAAAAGCTCTAAGTCAAGTGCCCTCATGTCTTCAATCTGAGTTGTTACTTTTGGATGATTAAGAGGAAAACATTTTATTTCTTCAGAAACCATTTTGCCTTTCTTTAAAAGCTAGAATGTTAGTAGTTGATAAAGCACATTTTCCTGGACTGTACCAAACATATATAAAAAAGGATCCAGTGAATCTAAAATGAAAGTTACCTTTTCTATAGAAGGAAAGGCAACTGCTTGCCACCTTTTCCTTTGTGTGGAAATGGTACCTCCATGTTCAACACATAATTCAAATCATTATTTAAAAATGGTTCTTGAGAAAATCATTAGGTCTGATGTTTCTGATATTATTTAGGTATGCTCACTCCTTCCTTATTCCTTCCAAAACAGAAGGAAAGTTGAATTCTCAGTAATCACAGTGACCAAGAGGTTTTGTCATCGTTCTTGTACTTTCATACAGAAATGTTTTCTGTTAGCTTGTAATAGTAGGGGAATATGGCCAGATGATTCAGAAAGTCATCACCAGGATGATGTTCGTGTGGCATGTGGCTTTTTATTTTAAAGGTCAACCTTGATCAGAGATGATTTAGAATGATCTTAAAGTTGCTTACTGTCAGAATGAAGGAGAAAAAACCTCATGAACCTTTTCTCCAGTTTTATGATGAACTTGGAAAATTAATCTTTTATTAATCCCCCAGACTGGCATATGACCACTCAATAACAGAGAAGACACTTGAAATTTTTGATGTATGTAATAACTAGTGTTCTTTGGATGCCCTCGTCTTTTTCTTTTTGTAGTGATGGAATTCTAAAGTAATTTGTGATGAAAACAAAAGATATCTCTCATATAAAAGCTTACATTGTTTTCAAGGTTTTCTTGAAACTCTGTTGTAATTTCCAAATCTTGGAAGGATAACACATTATAAAGCTCTCTGAAATCAGTAGGTCAATTTTTCAAGGATCTATTTTGTATTATATGACTGTAGAAGGTAAAATCAGAGGGAAAAATGTGGACTGTGAAGACAGTAGACTACAATCACATTCAGTTTGAGATGAAAGTGAAGAAGCTGAAAAATCAAAGCAAAAATGAAGTTGGAGTTGCTCAAGAATGCTGTGCCATTCAAAAAGGATCTAAGATTAGGAGGAGGTAAAGTTAATTAATTGAGGGGGGAGGGAGGCAGAAGTGAGGATCGGTACACAGAGCTGTGGTCCAGCACATGGATTCAAGGAACTGATGCACAACCTAGAATCTTGCTGAGAAGATGAGATCATTAAGATGATCTCATGTAGTAAAAACCTAGACTCACCAAGGTCAAATATTCATACTCACCCATATTGTATTACCAAGTTTCTCAAAGAGACTGCTAGCAACGTTACTGGACTGGCAGCTCAAGTGAACTGCCACTAGCAAGGAAAGAGACATCAGACTGTTAAGCTGCAAACCCAGATATGATCCCTCTCAGGAAACAGCATGCCAGTAAGCATGCCGCAGGCCAAACACATGACAAAAAGTTCAGCTCTAGATCTTGTGGGAATACCAATTCATTTGCAATACACAGACTTATATTGCTACTTTATTGCTTTCCACTCCCTCCAGCTCTGCTTATCATGGACTCTTCCTGTCTTTTGCTGAAATTTCTGTAGCTTCTCCTCCTTCATGCAAGCCCTGTCATTTTGGACATACCAAATGATCCACACAGTAAAAGTAGGGCATTATTTGGACCACTTTTATAATTTTATGGGGAATGTGTGAAGGCCCATAAAGAGATAGGGTGAAATTGCTCAATGTGACATTTGTACATGTCTTTGGATGGCTTCTCTTTCCTGTCTAAGTATTTTGGGTGGACCTGTAATACATTACAGAATAAATAAGAGTTAGAGGAGAGTACTTTACAATTTCAGACAATCTGTTTGAAATGTTTTGGAATCCCTTGTAATATTTTACTTTGCAATTACCTAGTATCTTGTAGCTTGCCTCTTTTTATGTTGGCTGGCTGCATTGGGTTTGTGTGTGTGAACTGTGTGTGAGCTCTACTGTGAACTGTAAAAAAGAACCCTCCAGGCAATTGCACATATTTAAAAACAAACAAACAAAACATGCATTAAGCAAAGCATAAAAAGTGCTGTGGCAATCCAGTAGTGTCTAGGGATCTGGAGAATCTAGTCTCAAATTTAAGAATTAGAGCCACTAATTTTGCAGAAATATTTTTTCAGAAATAGCAGAACATGCAGAAGGATAGCACTCAGCTGGATCTTAATAAAAAGACAAGGTGATAGGAAATATGTCAGATGTTCTTAGGTCAACATGGAAGCGATGGAAATCTTCCAGCCAGGAAATTTTCTGACATAAAATGGTTGAATACAGGGTTGCCATCTAAGCCCTACAGAAGGGATGAGACAATCCAAGTCATATTGAAAGAGAAGCCAGGAGTATCTCCATGAAGAATGAATAGGATATTTTGCATATGAAAATGAGGGACACTTTATTTTTGAGACTTAAGCTGGAAGAGCACAGTTTATAAGCAAAGCTTGCAGCATGCTCCTTTTTTCCTACTTAACATCAATTCCACAATTAAGAGGTACATATATATACTATTTACCATATACATATGTATACTTTCCCTAGCCTGCTGCACAGACATCAATTAATAAGTAAATCAGAAAACCAACTGGGATTAATGGCAGAGGATTTTAGCTGATGTTGTTCTTGCTTCTACTTTCATCAGGTACACAGAGTAAGGTGAAAAGATTAAGCTGTTGTCTGCATTCTATTTTCCTCAGTAGGGACTTAATGCTTTATGTATCAATCTTGGATATCCATTTTTTGGATTTCAAAGATAGCAGAATACATTAAAATATTTTTCATTGAAACTTTTCACCATGTAACAATGATAGACAGTTCATATATTTAACTAGCTTTTATATATCTGTGATTTCTTTGGGAAGCTTTTTGTCTCTTGCGAGTTGAGGCAAAAAAGCATTTGGGAAAACAGTATCTGAGAGAAAAAGCTGGTCAAAAAGTTCCAAAAATATCAAATGTTCTCAAATAATAAGAACACAACATATTCAGTGAAGCTAAGGAGTTCTCTACATTGTTCTGTGAAATGTTTACCCTTGCAAGGGGAAAAAACCTTCACCTTCAAAATAAACTTTACCAGAAAGTGCTGTTGGGCAGTTTCAGTGTTCCAAATGTGATCATGTGTATATCTGAATGTGGAATATAACTCTGGTAGTCTGAGTGAAATATAATTCTTCGGACTGGCTTTGTTTTGAAATGATACCACCTTCCTCTTTCTACCCTCCTACTGTAAATCTTAATGTTCTTTCTAGAAAATATTGACAAGTCAGTGTCTCCCCATTGCTTATAAGATAAATGATATAATCTATAAACTAAAATACAATTAGAACATCACAATAAAACCTCAGTCTTTAAAAAATGAAACTGTATTTTAATCCTTAGAGTAGCATTTTCTTTGTACTGCAGAGATCTTAATTTAGAATATGTGCAGATGCATTAAATTCTGTTTTTATGGAGGCACATGAACTTGTAGTGCATTTCTCCTTTTTCTGTTCCTGATACTAAGAGCTTGATCATTTGAAAGGATTATCAGGCACATATTTCTTACTTGAAATGAAACATAGTCTGTCTACAGCAGATCCACTAAAATATTGAGCAGAAACATCAGCAGAACTTTTTCTTTTGTCAGTTTTCCCCTCATGCTGTAAATTATACAGGTGATACATCCTTCCAAAAGTTTTCTCTGATTAACTGGCTACTGATGGACATTATGAGAGGATAAGAGAAGACAGATACACTGATTAGGAAGTTAGATATTGCATGATGACATTGCAACAAACCTTATGTCTTGCCTAACTGAGCTTGCAGCATTCAACAGGACTATCTCATTGATATGTCAGTTGGATGTTTTCATGTTCAAATACGCCATGCTACAGGCAGTCCATGATATTTTGAGTGCTTAGCTATAGCTAAAAGAAAACTCTCACATCTTGTTCAAAATGACACCAAAGTTGTTACTCTCTAGGTTAACAATGACAGTGAGTATTTAGCTACAAGAATTTTTCTGGCTTACCATCTGTCATCATGTTCTGTGCTTTCACTGGCACATAAAAGCTGATTAGTCCACATCAGCAAGTGCTGCTTTGAAGAACAAATTAGAATACACTGAAAGTTATGCAGTTATTTAATTGCTTCCCTGGAATATATTCAAATTAATATATGTTTCTATTTGAATAGAAATTACATAAGAAACCTTCAAGGACCAACCAGCGCAACCCCCTGTGCTATTTGAATAAGGTCACAAGACCTGGTACCACTGGGACAAGATAATGGTACTTAGCTCTAAATTATATTTCAACATATCGCACCTCAAAACTAAACTGGGTTTAGTTTTGGGCACCTCACTACAAGAAAGACATAGAGGTGCTTGAGTGTGTCCAAAGAAGATAAACAAAGCTGCTGAAGGGTCTAGAGCACAAGTCTTATGAAGGAGCAGCTGAGAGAACTGGGGTTGTTTAGCCAGGAGAAAAGAAGGATCAAGGGAGACCTTATCACTCCCTACAACAACCTGAAAGGAGGTTGTGGAGAGGGGAGTGTCAGTCTCTTCACCCAAAGAGCAAGCAATAGGATGAGAGGAAATGGCCTGAAGGTGCACCAGGGGAGGTTTAGATTGGGTAGTAGGAAAAATGTAAAAGTGTTGTAAAGCACTGGAACAGGCTGCCCAGGGAAATGGTGAAGTCATCAACCCTGGAGGTATATAAAGACAGTGGAGATGTGGCACTTAGGTACATGGTTTAGTGATGACTCAGCAGTGCTGGGTTAATGGTTGGACTTGTTGAGCTTTTCATAGAATCATTTTGGTTGGTAAAACCCCCTTTCTTTTTAACATAGGTCTCCTAGGCTTATGGATTTCTTATTGAATTTCACCATATTTAAGCACTATGGGTCCAGTTCAGCTACTTACACAAGCAAGAGTATTCATATGGTTTGACCCACATTACACTTAACCTTTTTAGGTGTAATATTTTGTGTTGGACAAGTAGACCCAGGGATCCTAAGCCAGATAGTAAAAAAAAATATATAAGATAAATAAGGAATTTGGGCTATCTAAATGCTACACTATTTCAGTAGCTAAGCAATGTCTTACATAAATTATATGTGTATATATTTCAAAGAGAAAACACAAAATATTTTTATGGAGAGACAGATAATATGATAATAATAAACACCTGGTTCATCCCTTTTCCTGTCATCCCTTTGGTTTTCATCTAACATCTACCACCAGTACTAATCTTTTCTTATTTTCTGTTTTATCCCAGCAGCATGAAATCACCACAAAAATTGCATAGCAGGGCTTGCGTTTTCAAAAGTAAGCTGTTGAGAATGTTTTTCCTTTGTTTTATCATCTAAGTACGGAAAATGCAAAATTAATGTCTCAATCTCTTTTTTTTTTTTTTTTGTAAATCTGTTAGAGATGTAATAAAATAAATACTGCATATAAGTTTGATCATACCCAGAAGTTAATCTAGAACAGATTTAATTTCAAGTAGGAAGACAGAAATTTTACACCAAAAAGATTATATATAAATATATAGAGATGTATGTATGTGTATTTCTTCCCCTCCACCAAGACGTTAGATATTTGCCATACCAACACATCCAGAATGTCCTTGTGTATTTGTACGAATGCTGCCAGCTCTGTAGTTTGCCTAGTTATGCCTTTACTGGTTCTATTACGTCCTTGCAGTCTAGTCATAGCAGAAATACTTCCATTCCTCATAACCACCAAGATAAAATATTTTAAGAGCAGGGCTCTCGGTACTTAGCTGTTGTTTACAATCAACGCAGAAAGCAATACCACACCTGGTGTGCAACTGCAACACAATGATGAGGCATATGTTCAATGCAAATATTTAGTATTTTACGCTGCCTACAACACTTGCTTTAATTTCAAGATTGCTTTACTTAATTTTCCAGTCCCTTAGAATATAAGTTTTGACTATATTCCAGGTCTTTGAACAATATTTTGACAAGAATCTATGCTTACAAACACCACTTGGGTAAAATACTGTGTCCATGCCATTTAGGTGTCATCAGCTTCAGGAGTGTGGAATCTGCTCAGCTTTAACGTGTATGTCAATTAATTCTTCCTTTCCTCTGTCCTTCCTTTCCTACTTTCCTTCATCATTCTCTTATTTCTCTTTCATCTAAGAACCATGATATTACCTAATTTAATTCCATTCAGCCTTTGCATTTGAGTCTCAATGAGAGGCTATATGCAAGGTGCAAATGTTTTAAGGGCTTCCGGAGAGTATTAGAAACAGATTTTTGATTACGCTGCAGTGGTCATGATATGGATGAGCACATGTGAAGTGTTAAATAAACGAAAGTATTATGGTAATGTTTATTATACCAAAACCTTCTACTGCTTGACCCCTCCCAGCTTTTCCTTGTTTTTATGACACAGTATGGACTTGATATTCCATTGGTTCATATCCACATCTTGAAATTAATTTCTATGTTAATAATGCATTTTAATTTTTAAAAATGCAATTAACTCTTCACTGAAAATAAGAAAAATGATTATCCTATTTGGTCTGTTGCAGATTACTGCTAGCCCAGTTCAGATTAGTTCTCATTACTCGCTGGACTGTGAAAGGTGCTCATTTGGCACCATATGTTCAAGAGGACATAAGTCTTAAGATTAAATTCTGCTGCCTCCTCTTGGCCAGGGGCTCATTAAAACAGACCTTGTTTGCATGCATCATCAAGTGCTCTTGCCAGAAACGGTGCCGTAGCATTCTGTGGTTTGTCTGCCAGAAACTCAAACAATTTCATTTATCTTGGTAAAGACAAGGCATCCATCTGCACAGCAGCCACAGCAATTCTGTCAGCACTTCATTTTAGTAGCTCCTTGCGTACTGCTTGTGTACTACCTTA
Source organism: Coracias cyanogaster (assembly GCA_033124195.1). Taxonomy (NCBI): domain Eukaryota; kingdom Metazoa; phylum Chordata; class Aves; order Coraciiformes; family Coraciidae; genus Coracias; species Coracias cyanogaster. The sequence goes on from JAVSBS010017234.1 coordinate 38,178, forward strand.
TGCAGGGAGGCAGCTCAAGGACTTAGGTATCTATTATCAAGCTGACTCTATAAGTGTCCTTTCAGTGAAGCATGTTGGTAGTCTGTGAGCTGACGGATTTACTTGAATTGATGAAACAAATTATTATTAGCCTAGAAACCACCTCTTGTATTTGCAGGGATGAGGTAACTATAGGCTTTATGTTCTATCGTCTACACTCTGTGCATCCTTTTCTTAAGAGTTTAAGAGAGATCACCTGAATTACCCAAATGATAACAGAGATAGGAAAAGAATTATGGTATCTGTCAGTTTCTCAATAGTTCACAGCTATGCCAGTTTTTCATTCTATTCTAAAGACTACAATAAATTTGAAGGAGATGCACTCTGTGATATCTCCTCTTTTTAGAAACAGTGTGCAGTAATAAAAAGTGGATTTACATAAATGCAAGAAGAGTGAGAATTTTCAATCAGTTTATAATGCTGAGTATCACAGTTCAGCCTATCTGTTTAAAGACTCATCTAGCCCTTTGATTTTATTGCAATATTGCATCCAGATTGGTCACAATATATTATGTTGGCCAATCCTTGAACAATATATTTTAAGACCCCAGTTTACTTCAAGAACCTACAAAATGATGCTGTGAAAAAACCCTAAAAACATAATACAATAACCTTATTGTGCCGCTGTCAGGAGGGTTATCTTCTCTGAATAGAGAGCTTGGAGTAAGTTTTGTGATATGATATCCTCCTCATGTATGATGATGCAAATTAGAGTATGACTGGGCACAAGCTGGTGTTGGTTAATCTGTAAACTGTCTGAAGCAATAAGAAAAAAGATCATATCTCCTCCAACTGTCTGCTTTCTCTTTATGAAGTCCTATCAAGTTGTCCATGTTTCCTGCATGACAGATCTTTCTTGCAGTGTTCCACACAATTCCTTTCTCACATCTTGCTTGTTTAGGGCATTTGTAGGGTCCAGGTAACACGGTTTGCAGAGTGAGAAAGGCTGCAGCATGCCTTCAATATGTATGGAGTTCCCTGATTTCCCTGATCTGTACTACCATCACGTCCAACCCCTTTTGAATTCCCCAACCATTTAGTCATATGTGAATATATTGAAAAGCATCCCATGCCTGACTCACATCATTCAGATAGGTTAAGGGATATCTTCAAAAGAAGTGGCAGATAGATAATAACTTCATGGACAAGTAAGGGTACATGCTCATCAGTACCTAGAGGGCAGTTAGGAGGGTTATCTATCTCACTGACAGCAAGGCAGTGGGTCTACATTGCATGCAGTATTTTTCCTCCACCCAAAACCAAATCAAGAGTACGCTGCTGATGAGAGGTAAATGTCCTGGTCCTATGGCATCACCTCAGGTTATCCATAGAATTCTTATGCTGTGATAAAGCTTATAAATCACTATTTGTACAGTGATAAAGATCTTTTGCTTTGTACCAAAGCAAAAAATGAGGAGTTATAACTCTCTGATTCAACTGATTTTCATGAGACTTACTTGACTGAAAACCTGTGTTACACTTGGAAATTCTGTGGCAATAATATTTTCTTTTCTTATTTGCCCTTTCCTAATACTTAAAAATTGCAAATAAATTCAGTTTTTCACATAATGACTCCCACTATTCTACATAAAAAGCAGAGCTTTTAATCTATTTGTCTATTTTAGCTTTCTGTTTTCCTTGCTTGTCTTCTTGACACATTGTACCATTTAATATACCATTATTATTTCTGATTTGGTTGACTAGATTTGTCATCACTCAAAATGAAACTTTGTTATTGGCTTAAAAATACCTTTTGTTTCATTTGAATTTTTTCTATGCTTTTCCTATATACATTACTGAACTAGATGACTTTTTAATATGGTGTTAGTGTGACTGTAAGTAATAATATGGCCATATGTTCACATATTCTTATTGATAAGTTACCTTGCAAAAACTCTTTCTTCCCTTGCACAGTTAGTGCATGGCTAAACATACCAGACAGAATCTTTTCCCCCCAAAATGTATTTTCATCGAGATTGAAACAATTGGATATTTTGGTGTAAGTTGCATTTTTGTATCTGAAAACTTAAAACACTCAGATTTTTTCCTTTAAAAAAAACGTTATTTATTCCTAATAACCTATTCCAAACCTAATAAACCCTGCTTCTCAGCAGGACTGAACAGCCCAGGTAGAGTTATTCTAATATGGCTATACTGTTTCAAGGACCTGAGCTAGCTTGTAAAAGTCTAATAAGGGTATAACTGCATGGCACTGCAGCATCACTATTAGACTCGGTCTTCTTTTGCAGACCACTCATTCCAAAGAAGCATAGAACTGATCTTCACTGAGAGTTACTGACACAAACTTCATTATTGTGCTATGCTTTTAAGCTTAGCCATCAAAATAATCATTCCCTTCAGCACAAAGAACCTTGTTAGACCTGTCATACTTTAAATTGTACTTCCACTCCTGTGCTACTACAACTTCTTATCAGAAGCTTCTCAAAGCAGCTTTGCAGTGGGTGTGTGTGCCTCATAATGAAAGGACCTTTTTCTAAATGACTTCAGTGTGTTTTGACAACTTACTATTATATGAATTTAAATTCAGACAAACAATACCTACTTGTTCCTTCCACAAAAAAATGAACAAGAAACAGTAGAAAAATGCCTAGGATGAACTCCCATTCAAAACCAATTTTTAACCAGGGAAGTATTTCATCTTCCCAGAGCAACGTAGCAAGAGAAGATCATCCTTGTTTTACAAATTAAGGACTTGCAGTTCACATCAAGCCAGGCAGAACTGCCTCACACCTAGAGCATCAAGAACATGGAGCTGGCCTTCAATTTTGCAGTCCTCTGAGGTGAGGAGCATCTCTCACACACCCAGTGACACAGCTGTTCTGCTGTCTGTTTGGTGTACACATGCCCATTGTGCCTGTGGGCCACAAAGCGTGGGCGAAGCCACAGCACTCCACATTAGCCACAGTGTGTCTTGTCTCTGCGCCCTGTACTGAAGACCAGACCTCTTCTATTAGTGAGCAGGTGCCTGAGCTGCAGTACAGGCTGTGTTCTCCCATTGCATGACCAGGTTGACACCACTGCATGATGCAGAGCACAACACCGTCTAACATTTTGGCAAGAAACATGAGCTATCTGACTTCAGGATAGGCTAAAGCCACACAATACCAGTGAAGAAGGTAAGATCTGGATCCAGGAATCCTGAAACACTTCCTTAAGAAAGCAATCTATTACTGTAAGTGTGGCAATTTTTTCTGTTTGTTTTTTTTTTTTTTTACAGTTTTCTTAACATAAATATGGATAGGGCTCAAAATTTGTGGTGGCAGACACAATGTAACAGAGAAGCATATTTTAATGCAGTAAATTATTATGAGAAGTATTTGCATGTTGCCATTTACAACAGTCTAATCCAATTAAGAATAGGATTTTAATAATACAAGAGTTGTAAAGACATGGCAGCAAAATAAGACTGGCATTTGGAGGGTAATCTAACAGTAACCTTGTCTCATGTTTGCAAAAACACAAGCAGTATTTTGAAGATATACAGAAAAACTACAAAGAAAAAACATTTCTACATTCATTAAAAAAAATGTTAAAACCCATCGGTCTTAACCGTCAACATTTTTAAGAATAAAATCCCTTAATTACATTACAAGCTCTGGATTAAAAATCTAAACTTTAATATTCTCCTTTTGAAAATTTGAAATAACTCAAGATATAGTCTAAATATGTGTGTATCTAGTAACATAGCTATACTATGTAATCCTGACTACAGCATGTTAATAATTGATGTTTTGGGTTATTCCCCAATGATTTTTGTTTTTCTTTGAGCACAGAAAAAGAAAAAACAACAGTTCAAATAAGCTATTTAATTTTACAAGAAACATTTAACAATTTTCTAAACCAATATGTCATATCAAACTAAAAATCAATGTTTTATGTAGAAATTCTCATAGCTTCAAGCTGTTTTGAAATATACACATCCTCTCTTTTTAAGATGAATCTACTGTTTAACAGTTCAAAATCCTTTACGTTCACTCCAAAACAGCACACATTAGCTTATAAAATATTTTCTGTGATAAAAGAACAAAACAAAATAAAAAAGCCCAGCCAAAACTGAGTTCCTCTAAAATTACATTTCATTTCAGGTCAAAACTTTTTTCTTTTAATTTGTCAGATGTATAATTTTATGGCTTAACCTGATCACTGTCTTTTAAAAAGAAGTGGCAATTATTTGACACCAGTTTCCCAGGGTGAATGTGGTTTAAACTACCTCTCCTCTCCTTGTGTCTTCCTCTCCTACTCCCTCCTGCCCCAGTAATCCTGAGCCCACTGGCTACTCCAGAGGATTCTGTATAACTCATTTTTGTATAAAAGGGACAAAATCACCATAAAATTTTTGTAAAAACTGGTATGTATTTTGAGGGCATACCTACTTAGTGCCCCCAATAAATGAAAGGCTAAACTGCTTATTTGTTATTAGAAATCAGAGAGTGTGCAAAAGGGAAAAACTGTGCAGACCAGGCTTCATTGTCTGCTCAAAAAAATGCTATTAACCCCTGCTTACCGAGTTACAAGCAATTTAGGTTAGTCAGGACTGAGGAAGGCTTATCCCTACAATCTTTCATCTGTCAATTTATTTCAACTTGCAGTATGACTGCAACATGAACTGCTCACCAGTTAACTGAGCATAGGTGAAAAAAAAAAAAAAAAAAAAAAAGAAAAAAGGAGAAGGATGTACCTGTATTTATTTGCAAATATGGCACTCAACTTCATTTCATTCCACTAATACTCTGGGGTGCCTCAGACAACTTCATGGGTGTACTTTATTTTGAAGTCATAACCTCAAACGGTTCAATTAAACAGGATTCTGGCTGGTGGAAATAAATACATAACATGTTTACAAAAAATGTTATTTACAAATATTTATGTGAAGTAATCCAAGTACCAAGTGGAAGTCAGATTTTTCAATGTAAAGCAACAGGAATAGAAATATTTCTCTCACCTCAGTCATGACGCAGGTGGTAAGCTAAGTGAAAAATAAAAACAAGCTAAGGTTTGAAATGCTGCACAACACAAAACAGAGGACTTGAGAAAAGAGGTTGTATTATACAGGACAAGTTACATGATGACTCATAATGACATGAAGGACATCAACATAATTAATGCAAGGACAGTTAGTCTGCAAACTCACTTAATCCTCCGGTATGCATTAAGCCTAAAGAAAAGGAGTCACTGCTACAGAAGCATGGCAAGCTTTAATCTACATCTATACTGTCCTTGATAGCTGTTCTGAGATTTTTGATTATTACTAGTTCAAATGATATTGCTGAGGATGTGCAGAATCTTTATGTTATAGGATGGTAAGGATTTTAACCAATTTAATTTAATCTCATTTCATTTGTGCAAATTATCCTGCAACAAATATTGACTTTTTTGCAATTATGAAGTATAACTTTTTAAGCACATTAGGCAAATAAGATTTCAATCCAGCAAACATTACAAACCACTCATTTCAACTGTGCCTGTAATAATATGCCTAAGATTAATAAATGTAGGTCTATACAGAGACCTATTTATTATATTTAGGCGGCCATCAGAGGCTGGTGCATGTCTTACCTTGACTTCAAGTTGGTGTCACAGCTAAAAGTGGACACATCTTTCCTCTCATTGTAAAGGAAACTGAAAGGAAGCACTTGTCATGGATATAGTACATTGTAGATGGCTAAAGTAACTGGGGACTATCCAAAACTAGGTAACCACCTTCATAAATCAGAGCATTATTTCTGCTACTTGATCAAATGACTGAAATCTCAGGTAAACTGAAGAGAAACTGCTTGGATCACAGAGTAAAAATGCCTATTGTCACCTGGGGTTAGCTTAAACTTCATGCAAAAATGTGTTCTGAATAACAACTGGTCTTCCCAAATTCAAGTCAGCAAAACCTTCTGGAAGAAATATGCTAGAAAAACAAATAATATAAAACCGATTAAAAATAAGAAAAAACATTCTAAATTATTTTCACCAGCTTTAAATGGGCTTCATTTATGGGAACCATTCAAATCTCAGCACAAACTTACTTTTAATCGTAAGATTATGAATTGTATTGAAAGTGGCAACAGAAATATGACAAGAAAAACTTATTCCATTACTAGTTTCCCAGTACAAAGAATTACTTTTCTAATTTGACTGCAAAGTCTTGGTAATGTAGGGACAGAAGTCAGTGTTACAACGTCAACTTTTGCCAATAGTTATCTTCAAACAGGTACACAACATTTTCATCCATCCTGAGCCTCAGAAATAGCTATGGCAATAGGACTGGTTATAATGTAGGCCATTATTTTATAATGATAATAGTGATCACTGAACATTTTGGTTTGGGCAATTTTTTTTTGTTTGAATGAAAGCATTAATGCTGCTTCTTCGTATTTTACATATAAATAAATATTTTATGTCCTTCATAGTTTACATATAACAACTGTTGGCCACTAAACCTCTTCTACACTGAGAACTGCGCTGACAAAGAGCAATGGACAGGACCCTCTCCAGTGTGGTCTCATCTCACAGATTCAGCATAAACACCTGTGCTTCTGCCCACAGCCTCAAAAAAAGCAGTGAACTCATTTGGCAAGTGATGTTAATTGTATTCTCTTCGAGGTCAGGAACTTGGAGAGTGTTTCTGTGTTTTAAATTAAGCCTCCTCACGAGGGACCAACTTCAGAAATGTATTGAAAATGTTGGAATGATATAAATGGACACCTTATTCTGACTCATTAATATGCATATTGCACTAATCTAAATGTCCTTTATACTCTCTTTAGATTTCCCCAGGCAATCCTACACCAAACCCTGGAGAGCTGTCCAAATGTGGTACATATAACATATTTGCACAATGCATATGTCACATACATGTGTTAGCATACAAGTACAAGTATGGAGGACCTACAAGTATGTGTGTGTGTGTGTAATAGATTGAGGTCAATTGCTTGAATATAGACAGAAAAGAATGTTGAGATCTGGCTTTGAAATTTCATGCTCATTAAAAATTAACCAATATTGCTCATTCCCTTGCAAATTCTCTTCTCATTTAGAGGAAACTCCTTTCAGAAAGTTTTCAACCAATCCTTTTTCAACCAATCCCTTTTTGTCAGAAAAGTGGACCCATAATTGACTGAAAATGAACTATTGGAAAAGGAGTCATTGTCCTGACAAACACAGAAAACATGTCCTTTAATTTTTTTTTCCTTTTTCTAAAGATGCTTTCAAACCCATACGCCCAAAGGTCTCCTTGCCAAGACAGGAGACACACGGTCAATTTGTCTAAGAATTACTTCTTTGAAACAGCTTAGTTATTGTATGGGTCTCTAATGAAACTCAACATTCTGTTCCTGCCTCAAAACATCTGTTCTCTGGTCAGGAAAAAAACAGAAAACCATTTACATATCTCTTAAAAAAATGATTCTGCCCCGCTAAATTACCATTCAATGCATTATAGCCAAAAGAGGCTGTTGAATTTGTGCATTAATGGATTTACAGACCTTGCCAGGATCATAAAGATGAAGAGAAATCCCTCAATTGTTTTATGTATGTTTCTTATTGACCTTCATCAACAAAGATATTATGAGATAGTTCAAAAAGTCTTGAGTATACTTGTGGTTGTGATTTTTTTATAGGGTACTGATATCTTCCAAAAGTTTCACAAGCATTGAGAAATCACACTGAACTTTCAGAATAAGTTTACTTCAATCTTAAAAGTTATCAATAATGAATAATTAGATTTTCAAAACAAGTTATTGCAAGGAAAGCACATTTGCAATAATTTGCATCTAATTGTCTTCAAAATCATTAATGCAAATGAGTTAAAAATGCTTCATAAGTGATAAACAGAAAAGGAAGCATGTTTTGTATGAGAAAAAAATACAGAAAAGGTTGCTAATTTTTTCAATGCTATTCTACTGAATAAAACATCAGTTTTATTCAATGCTTTCTAGCAACAAGCACAGTGGAGACATTGTTCTTTTAAAGTAAATTTCCATTAAACTCACGCTTTTACCTGCAAAAATGGCTTTGAAGATATAAAAGTCAAAAGTTCAGCAGGAAGATGAATCAATCACTATTCCCTACCAAAATTTCTCTGTAGTCATTTAGGAGAGGAAACACAGGCCCAGAGTTATCCCACATCATACACTCAGCTCAGTTATTCTCATTGCTATTGCCAAAATGGAGTTGTCTGACAACAAGGCAGAGTGATGGGAATTCACAGAAGATAATACAAAGTACCAATGGGATCTACTGTCCCTTGAGGGGCCTCTGTCTCTTTCCAGTGCCTATGGGCAATAGCCACAGGGCAAACAGGCTTCTAGCTTGGACCTCTTAATGCAGTGCCTAAAGAGAAGTGGGAGGAATACAGAGTGAGGAGAACAGTGCCCCATGAAAGGAAAGGCTGCCTGTAGCCCCAAAGAACCAGGTTGTTAGCTCTCCTCTCAAAAGTGCCAGGGGTTTTTTTTGCACAGACCAGACCAAGAAGCTAAAACTACTGAGAAACGCAGTAGTTGGAATTAGCTATGCCACTTACCCTCTCAGCATACAAATGGAATAATCTTAAATTACTCTGTTGGCAACTGATGGGATATTTTACAGAAGCAGAAAATGATTCATCCAAGTCAAAATTTGCCTATGAAGTTGCCAGGATAGATTTTTTTCCTACCAAATGCCTTTATCTCTGCACTTCCCTTTATGACATAACCTGTGTGCACTCCCATTATTTGACAAAAGGGAAGTTTTTTAAAGGTCCAGAGAGGATTTCTGTTGACTTTCAGTGCAAACTGGGCACTTTTTATTATCTCCCACCAGATCTATAAATGTCCTTACTAGTTCTGTACTTTAAAGTAAATAGGGTTCCCCAGGCACTGGGTCATTAAGGAAAGTGTTCCCTTTTCTTGCCCTAGATAAAGGGTCATGGTTAGTTAATGTGGACCTTTTTAAGAAACATTGTTAAATATTTAACATGACTTATTAAAAAGAGCCAGAAGCAAAATAATCTTTCAGATACAAAAAAAGCCCCACTTTCAACATGTGTAAGAATGGCTAAATTAAGCCTTTACTTTTTAATAGTCTGTGATTCTGTTTTTCATTATTATTATTCTGCATTTCAAGACTCCTTCCTCCACAGCCTGGTAAACTCAAATTATCTGCAGCCTCATCCCCACCTCCCCTCCCCTCCCTTTCCCCCCAGCCTTGACAGGCAGAGGACCATGGATTTTCACAGTGATTTGACCTTTTCCAAAACAAACATTGCATTTTGAATTGGTTTCAGGGCAAAGGCAATTCACAGCTGCAAAAGCTCAGTTAGAATACTGTAGAGCTGACACTGCACAACCATTCTCATTTCTACTTCCAGCAAATTAAAAGGCTGTAGCTGATTTGCAAATGCGTTTCCTGTGTAGTCTTCCCCCACCCCCTCTATTTTTTCCTTCCTGTGGACCAACAGTCAAATGCTCAGTCAGTTAGTAAGTATTGAGAAATGGATAGTTTTCCAGTCTTACAACTCAGCTGTTCCCCAAGGCAAGGAAGAGGATACGTGTCTTTACAGCATGAGATTACTGCATATGGTGCTGTGTTCCTTTGCATGTTTCAATCTATGCTGCAGCCCTAGAAAAGAAATGATTAAGAGTGAGAAATCTAACAGGATTCAAGAGTTTTAGCAAATGCTTCCATCTAGTTAAAATTTATAAATGTAATGACTCAATTAAAAAATCTCTAAATTTTGCAAATCTCAAGGTTCTGCATGCAAAGCTAAGTCTCAAGAGAATCTACACTCTGAAATACTGCCAAATCTTGTTTTAAAGATACAGCTCAGACTGGGCCTTATCACGTCTGATAAAATCATGGTCCTTATTTGCTTAAGAAAAAGAATAGTAATAATGAATCAGACCAAATAGCCATTTTCCATACCATACAAGTATATCAGAATAAGGATCTCAAAACTGGAATCCACTTCTATGAGTAAAAGTGTTCAGTGTGATCTCAGATGTCATATAAGATTGTAAAACTGATTACAGTAATAACAGTCAGGTTTGCTCTGCAATGAAGAAGCGCCGTAGGAGGTGGTATAACTTGTCAGCAATTCTGTTGCATTATTCCCAAATGATATATAAGCTGCTAAGTGGAGTAGTTTATTAAATATTTTTAAAAGCTGCTGCCAATGTGAAGCTATAAAATGCAGATTGAATTGTAAATATTTAGTATGCATGAGACTAGTGCAAAAGGGACATGGTATAAATAAATAGTGTTTGATGACTATAATTATGGCATTGGGGCCAGACTGGGCATTAGTACAACATTTAACCTGAAATCATACTGTTCTTTTGCCTACAAGAAATTCAATCACTCAAAGATATATTTCTTTCTTGTTTTTCATAATAAATCTCTTCCAAAACATCTGAGAAATTAGTGTTTATTTTAGAGCTAGTCAAACTATACAGTGTAAATGTAGCTCTTATCTTCTGTTTGCATATGATTAGTATATCAGTTCTAACTTCTGTGGATATATATGATGAGTAAATATCTTCCAAATACTTTATTAATACAAATACTATCTTATGATTGTCCATGAAATGTCAACTTTGACAGCTGGCTATTAACTGCTTTTGGTAATATGACATTGTTTTCTCCTTATTGAAATTTTGAAATATTTGAAAGCAGAATGACATGGAGTGACAATTTAAACCATGAACATGCAAGCATATCTCAAGATAAGTTTCTTATTATGTTACTGTTTGTTCCAGGCTTCTTTTCACTTTAAAATGCTCAAAAAGCAACTTATAAAAAACCCCCCAACAAAATATTTATATTTTTCTTTGAGGAAATGTTTGTGATCCACTTATCTTAGAATCATAGAATGGTTTGGGTTGTAAGGGAACTTAAAGATCATTTAGTTTCAACTCTCTGACATGGGCAGGGGCAGCTCCCACAAGAACAGGTTGCTCAAGGCCCCATCCAACCTGGCCTTGCATACTTCCAGGGAGGGTGCATCCACAACTTTCTTGGGCAATCTGTTCCAGTGTCTCACCACCCTCATAGCGAAGAACTTATTCCTTACCTCTAATCTAAACTTACCCTCTTCCAGTTTGAACCCATTCATTATACTTATAGGCCCCATTCAGGCCAAGCTTGATGGGACTCAAGGCCAGGCCTGATAGGGCTCTGAACAGCCTCATCTAGTTAAAGATGTCCCTGCTGACTGCAGGGGCGTTGAACTAGATGACCTTTGAAGGTCTCTTCCAACCCAATGCATTCTGATTCACATACTGGAAGGCCTCAATGAAGCCTTCCTGAAGCCTTCTCTTCTCCAGGCTGAACAACCTCAACTGTCTCAGCCTGTCTTTATAGGAGAGGTGTTTCTGCCCTCTGATCATCTTCATGGCCCTCCTCTAGACCCTCTCCAACAGGTCCATGTTGATCTTGTGCTGAGGGCTCCAGAGCTGGACGCAGTACTCCAGGTGGGGTCTCACAAGAGTGGAATAGAGAGGGGGAATTACATCCCTTGACCTGCTGGCCACACTTCTTTTGATGCAGCCCAAGATATGGTTGGCTTTCTGGGCTGCAGTCACACACTGTTGGCTCATGTTGAGCTTTTCATCAACCAGCACCCCCAAGTATTTGTCTTCAGGGCTGCCCTCAATCCACACTCTGCCCAGCCTGTATTTGTGCTTGGGATTGCCCTGACCCAGGTGCAGGACCTTGCACTTGGCTTTGTTGAACTTCATGAGTTTTGCATGAGCTCAGCTGTCAAGACTGTCAAGGTCTCTCTGGATGATGTCTCTTCCCTCCAGCATTTTGACCATACCACACAATCTTAATTTGGTTAGCTCTTCCATAAACAAAATGTCCTCTTTTGGGGTCTGAACATTTCTCCAAGCATTATCTGCCTCAGGCAGGCCGAGGCTCTTCAGGTTTCCCTGCCAGAAACTGATAGGTTGCAAGGAAGAGATAGGGTCATTTGCTCAAGATGGGACATGACCTGAAGTTAAATAGGGCATTCATTCGACTCACATGATTTCAGCCACTTTGATGGGGCACTTTGGTTCAGAGACTTCCAGCCTATGCTCCACGCTCTACTGGAGCACGTAGACTTGCTGCCTCAAGGAGATGGACAATTTTTTTTTGCCTTTTCCACCCACCGTCAAAAAAGTCACTATTTCTTCCCCCTGCCCATCCCCATCCCATTCCAAACATGTTAAATATCGCTTTAGCAGTAGGAGCCATTCTGTTCTGGTCTTATTAAGCAAGCTGTTTATCCATTTATCTGAGATAGACTGTGCAGATGTCTCGTCTTTCCATGTACAGTACAACTACTGTACAAACAAACTATTTTCATTTTTGGTGTGCAAAAGACCGTCCCACTTGAGCTTTTCTGCACCTGCAGAAACAGTTTCTGCAGAGTGTTAACAAGCAACTTTTCTGTGAATGGTTTGGTCAGTCCTATGGCAGGAACTGCCTAGGGAAGTCTTTGCAACAGCCTGTTTCTCTACCCAGGATGTTAATCATCACATTTAAGCATATAAATAATGCCTGTCAGTTGGCCTCTGGACAGCAGGGGATGCCTGGGTGAATCTACAGGACTGTCTGAAATTTCCACCTGAAGTGCTTCTGTAACAATTAGTCACAGCTCTGCATGAAGTCAGCCAGGAGTTAAATCAATCACCTTGTCTTATGCCAGTCCATTGTTTCATCTGTGCAGAGAATAGCTGGCGAGCACCTGGGCCACCCATGGAAGTGATAATGATGCATGCTGCCTATGCATGTGAGCACAGTCCTGATAGCTAGTTACACCACAGCTGTAGCTTCAACTGCCACTATGTTATCATCATAACTAACTCCACAGACTTTTCTGCAGTATACAGATTTGGGGCACAGATTCACTTCCAGTCCCTAAAACATCACTGTTCTTTTTTTTTTTAGAAATTTCAGTCCATTGAGCATAAATGTATACACTTGGTATGAACCAGTATCTATTTAACCTTTGATTCAGAATCTTTCACCTATGAATAAAAGATCTAAAGTTTAGAAGTTAAAGAAGCAAAACAATGTCTGTTCCTTGGAAGAAGACTGACTTGGTGAATTATTTAGGGAACAGTAGAAATGAAGCAAAATTTGTTTGCTCTGAAGGTTTTCAGAAATTGTTCTGTCCTTTTTTTCCGCCTCTCGTCATTTCACCATTTGCTGGTTTTGAATGTGGGGATAGAGGAATTTTGTATAAACCACAAGTGTGAAGGCAACTGATGGCTACAATTTACAAAAGGGTGAAGGAAGACTTCAAGATGTGTCCTTATTAGGTTGACTTTGAACAGCCCTAGAGAGTCAGTAGCTCCCACTGAAGGTGTCAGGCTCTGGAAATTCAGGTTATTTATATAGGTGCCAGTGCAGCAAATAGGAAAAAAAAAAAGTCATTAGGTACTCCTCTGAAGTTCTAACACACTAACTTTATTTGCCAGCTCTATTTCAGTTTGCCCTCTTTCAACTGATTTATCTTTCTTTTAATCTCTTTTCTGACATAAGAAGGCATTTCTTATCTTATTCCTATATCATTTTTTTTTTTGCTGTTTTGGAACATAATTCCAGATAAGTGCTCATGATGAAAGTCAAATTGTATTGTGTAGCAACTTCTGGTAGTTGGTGCGGAGCCAATTTCAATCAATAATAAGATTTTCAATTAAAAATAAGATTAAATGAAAGATAGAATTTTGAAGGTTTCCAAGCAAAATCTTCCCATTTCATATGAAAATATGTTTTAACATTTGGGACTCTACTACTATGTAATTTAGCTCATCCATATACAATGAGTCCAATAACTACTTTTATATTTCCAAGATAAAAGTTGATTTCTTAAAGTGGGATATGCTTATTCCATACTTGGATGACAATTTAATGGACCAACCTGTAGACCAGAAAAAAAAGGCTCACATAATACCACAAACATATGTTTAAATCAGTAATTGAAATTATTTGCAGGGATACTGTGAACTTACAATAATGATATGTTGTGCAACTGAGTAGATAATGAGTCACAGAATGCTATATCCTTACAAGCAAGTGTTAGGAAAAAAAGTAGGGGAAGCAACACAAACTGGAATCTAGTGCTCCTAAAAACCCTCAATCTTTTTTAAAGATTGAATATTTGTGAATTAGGGGATAGGAAATGACAAGTTCAACCATTGACTCATTTAGTACCTTTGAACAGTACATGTTGAAGTGGCCATACCACCTTCCCACTCTGAAGTTAATATTTTTAATTTAGATGTGAAACATTTCAGTGTTTACTGGGCCTGGGACTGTCTTCAAGGTAAGAAACTTAAGAAACATCTAGCAAGCTCTATTCTGCAATACCTCATAAATTAGGAGTAGACACCTCCACGTAAGAGATGGGAGTCCTGTTTGAAAACCTGGTGCAGCGTTAGGCAGAAGAAAAATGGGCATGCCACATCACTTGCATATGAGAAAGGAAATACTGCCATCATAATGAACTTTCAAATGTAAAAGTGAGCTGGCTTAGACATCCCTTAGTAAATTAAAAAAGATTTTCGGCATCTGGACTTTTCAGTACCTGTGCCCAACAGCACAATCTTGCGTTTGGTACCCAGAGCCCCTGCAGTACGTACAGGCAGGGCTGAACACATCTGAATGTGAACCGGGATGCCTAGAAAGCCAAGAGGGAGACTGCTAGAGCCAAGTAGCAGGAGCATAGTGCAAAGCAAGACATGCCTTACAAATGCAGCCGCTCTACACTCAGGTAGTTTATGCAGACTACAAAGAGGTGTGCCTCTCCCTGGGAATTTCAATGTCTGGATCCTTCCCTTGGCTAATTTGTCCAGCCCATACTTTTCTGCTGTTAAAGGGAACAGGTATAAATGTGTAGGAAAGGAGAAGAGGTAAAGAAAGGGGTATTAGCACATACTTTGTGTTGCAGCTGTCCAGTCAAGATCCCATTGGCTGACTGGGATGGATAGAAGGAAGAGAGAAATTTCTGCTATCTCCTATTCAAAGAATAGAGTTGTAGCAGTGGCAGGAGTTGAAGATGTGCACCTGAAGGTTCTTAAACAAATTATTCCTGAAAATTTTGGGAGTAATAGTTACAAGCTTTTAAAATGTGTTTATACAGAATTATCTAGGCCTTGGATATTTCCAAGCTAGTATTAATGCAATTCCCCTTCCTGGCTCTGTCCTTCAAACAGTACCCCAAATATGGAGATTCTATGTCTTTGTATAACCACACAAAACATGGCACTTATTACAATAAACTGCTTCAGGAAAATAATTGTTTTTCCCCAGTTTGAGCCTGGAATAATCATCAAATATAACAGCTGCATGATTGTGCAGAACAAAGAACATACAGTATATATGGATACAAATCACAACTTTTAATTATACTTCTAAACAGTGTTTGTGGCTGAATTTTTAATTAGTGTACTGAAGAGGTGGAGTTAGCTGAAATACTGAAGTGTCCATATTATGACTCGTGCCACCTAGTGCTTGCACACTAGCATAGAATTTGCTCACCAGAGCTTTGCCTCCATGGAGAATACTCCCCATGAACAGAGGAGAGAGGTGAAGAGAGAAATGTTTTATAGCCCTGGTCTCTATTAAGCCATGCTCAAGGAAGCAGCTGCTTCATCCATCAACTTTAAACGACAAGGGGTTTGATAATCTTAATGGCAAGCACTCACAAGCAAACCAAATTTAAATGTTTCCCAGGAAGGCTCAAAAACATTTGACAGATGTGGACATTCTCAAAACAAGAATTAAAGTATCTGTGCTTTTTGTTTGGTTTCTCAGCAACAACTACAAACAAAAAAGGATGGCTCTAGATAATATTTCAAAGCAGCAGACAAGTAGTAAGTGCAGATAGGCTTACCTCCACTGTGCCAGATATTCACAGCTGTGCTGTCGCTTACATCAGTGACAGGAACATCACACATCGATCACTGTGTGTCAAGGTGAAAGCAGACGTGACTTGGGAGGTCTAGGCTCTCTTCTTGGCTGCAGCACTGAGGGACTCATTTGCTGTTGGCACTCCACACTTTAGTCTTCCCATCTGTAAAATGGGGATAATAAATTATACTTTGCAGAACAGCCATGGGACTTAGAACATAGTTCGCTAGCACCTGAGTGCATACCACGGTCTGCTGGAATATGCAGTAAAAACCAGCAAAAATTAGCATTAGCTCTTAGCGGTAGTTAGATTGTCAACAGCAAGACTGACAAATATCCTCATTCTCTCTTATTTAAAACCTTCTGGTAAGATAAGAATAGCTCCAAATTAATCCCATAAGCTGTAGCTGCATCTTGTGTTCAGACACTTGTGTAAGTCTGTTGGTTACAACTGCTACATTACTTAGAACTGCCCTGAATGAGGGCTGAGCCATGTAATGCTCTCTCACTCTAGAAATAACTAAGATTTATATTTTTTAAGTAAGTTGTTTAAATCCCTAATTTGCAGCAGTGAGAGGTTATAGGCCTCCTCTAGAGTAGTATTGCAGGTATTGACCACTGGCTTTGAGTCAGGCCTCAGTGCACTTACGCAGTTCAGTCCTGTATTCTTTGGTGAAATAATTTAGCGTAAAAGCATACAAAAGAATAAATGTTTAATATTATCATGAAAAATGGACAAATAAGTGTGATATTTGGACTTTTTCCCCTAAGAAAGGGCATGAATCATTTTATGAGAATTATGCTTAAGGATCATCAGATGCCTGATCAGCTGTAGAAGCTTGTTCCATGACTTCTAACAAAAACCCCTCATTTTCAACATTAGCAAATCGGAAAAGCTGAAATTTCTTCACATTTTAAAAAAAGACAGAAATATCAGCAGTTTCTGGACTACGTCCTTTCCTTATAGGGAGTGGAGACCCTGGGAAAGGGCTGCAGTAGGTGAAACAACTACATCTGCTCCTCACAGTTTTTGTCTTGGAAATGTCCAGTGCTTTGTCTTTTTTAAAAAAGTATCATTATAGGTCAGCTTCTAACTCCATTCAAAGCATGACGAATACTGGATGGACTATAAGAATTTGAAACTTCTGCCCATTAGACTTCTTCTGGCTCATATTCCAAGTTGTCAAGAGGGTTGGAAAAATGGCAAAGAGAGCACAATTCAGCTGAAGAGCTGAAAAAGGAGGGCAATTTCCACACAGAAAATTAAAAGATGGAGGGGAAGAGAAAGGGAGAGAGGAAGGAGGAGATGGAGGGGGGGAGGTGGGGAGGGAGTATGAAAATAAACCCTTTTCTCAGGTTTGAAACAGATATAAAAAAATTGAAGTTTCCTAGCAGAAAGTAAGAGCACTTAGCAAATTGTAAAGCAAAAATGTTTTTCTAAGAAAAATATTGTAACAGATGGCAAATTGTGTGCGCTATAGTGTGTTCAAAAGTAATAAAAAAGTAAGTACAATGAAACAGACGACATAAAACAAGAAAAGAAACAACTTTTATTAGCAGAAAAGGATAATTAGGATACCTAGGGTGCAGAAAAAATACAAAATGAGTAGAAAGATCAAGTTTATTGAGAATAAATCCAATTAGAATGCAGTACTTTGCAGCAATTATAAAGTAGCTAGCCTCTCAGCAAGGAAATTACAAGATACTGTATTTTATATACATTAGTATTATGCAAAATTAATTGCTGAGCACTTTTTTTTTTTGCATATGAAATACAGGTTACATAGAAAAAAATACTTAAAATGCATTACAGCATTTTAGATGTCAAAGATTTTTTTCCAAGACACATTAAGCAATGCAGATTGAAGGTCTGTTTAAAACTGCTGACCATTATTCTTCTGATAAATCATAAATCAACACTTATAATAATGCACACTTCATGGACCAGCTGATGCCAGACGCTGTATGTGCCTGAATTTTGAGAGATATATCTACATGCCAAAGAATATGCTCTCTGCAGCTGAAAAGAAGCAAATACAAAAGTTACGTAAAAGCTTGGAAGGATTCAGAAAAAATGTTGGACCATAGAGAGATCATTAGGACTCTTAGAAAAAAATTTCTAAGGTCCCTATCTCACTTTTCAACCCTTTATCAAAAGGGATGAGAAACACTGTCTCCCTGTGAGCAAGCTGCTCCACGTTTTTGTACATGGGATTTGTTACCACCACCCCCTCTGCTATTCATTACAATGGTCACTGTCAACGTGAGGGCAATGCCTTGACTGCATTAGTTTGGTACAGCAGCAACTATAACCTTCACATCCCTTTACAGGAACCAAGGCAATCTTTAGCTTTGGTTTATTCAAGCACTGATTAACATTCTGGAGGGTTGTTTGTTTATTTTTTTCCTAGTATTATCACTCGAGAGAAAATTTTTGAAGAAATACGTTAAAGAGGAAAGGGCCATGAAGACTAAACTAAGGATATTTATTGTATTCTCACATGGTAAAATGGAAAGTATCTACACTTACAGAGAGCATAAAAAAGAAATATTAAGATCTACCTCTTAAGAAATATTTTTATTGCTAGTAATTTTTTGCATAGGCAGGCTGGAGTGGTACAAGCAGGTTTTAATCTGAATGCCTTTATACATTTTTTAACAATGTGTCAGCATTAAGAAAGTGAAAGTTTTTCTTCTTGATTGAAGCCAATGGGCCTTCACTTCCCCAAAGCCTATAGTTAAAAACCTGGCACATTAGTTATGAATGGAATCATAGAATCATTTAGGTTGCAAAACACCTTTAAGATCATTGAGTCCAACCATTAGCCTAGCACTCCCAAGTCCCCCACTAAACCGTATCACTAAGCACCACATCTACACATCCTTTAAATACCACCAGGGATGGTGACACAACCACTTCCCTCGGCAGCTTGTTCCTATGCTTGAGAATCCTTTCAGTGAAGAAATTTTTCCTAATGTCCAATCTAAATCTCACTCTGGCACAACTTCAGGCCATTACCTCTTGTTCTATTGCTTGCTACATGGAAGAAAAGACCAGCCACACCTCACTCCTTTCAGGTAGTTGTAGAATGCGATAAGGTCTCCCCTGATCCTCCTTTTCTCCAGGTTAAACAAGACCAGCCTCTCCTTGTAATATTTGTGCTCTAGGCTCTTCACCAGTTTTGTTGCCCTTCTATGCACATGCTCCAGCACCTCAATATCCTTCTTGTAGTGAGGTGCCCAAAACTGAACACAGTATTTGAGGTGTGGCCTCACAAGTGCTGAGTACAGGGGAAAAATCACTTCCCTAGTCCTGCTGACCACACTATTTCTGATACAAGCCAGGATGCTGTTGGCCTTTTTGGCCACCTGGGCACACTGCCAGCTTATATTCATATAATACAGAATACCAATTACCTCTGACCAACAGGAAAATATATGTGTATATTTTAACCAGCATCTGTGCTGCTGCACATCTGTGTATCTGTGAAGCTTGGTTGTGACAGATGCAAAATATTTGTATGTGTTTTATGAGTTAAGGGCAGAGGATTGTCACTTTCAAAGTACATGGTGGTAAAAGAATGTTTAAACAGACACATGAAAGGGAGATCTGATCATTTCATTTATATACTCACCAGTAGGTCCTTCATTCATCCAAAAAAAGTGTCACTGGTGTTACTATTTGCTGACTTGAGCTAATTGATGCAGTTGCAGCTGAACTCAATATTTTTGCTGGCAAAATAATGTGACATGCTGTAGAATTACAACAACCTAAAGGAGTTGCAGGTGGTCTGCTGAGAGATGCAGCGGGAGACCAGGTTCATTCCATGAGCACAAAAGCAGCCTCATATCAAAATGGAGAGCTACTGTACACTTTGTGCATGCATGAGGATAGCTGAAGCCTGGGAAACCCTAAGCAAATTCCTGAGCTAGTGGATTAGAAGTTGAGCAGCTGGAATACCAATGCTGTATAATTTTGGGATCTCTCATTTAAAGACACAATCCACTGCATTATCAGACAAACTCTGAAAGGTTTTTGCCCATTCTGGCTATTGTCAGGGAGGAAAATAACTTCAGCACCTACTATAGCTGACTGCAAGATCAATTGGCTGCAATTACACAACTTTTTGGAAGAGATATTTGAAAGACTTTGGATTTCAAACTCTTGATATGTCCTTGCAGGCTTGTGAGTATGTAAGGGGACTTTATAGATACTAACTGTTACTTTACACATTATCTGAATTAATCTTGAATTAGGAAAGGCGGTCAGATTTATTAGAGAGTCAAAATGGACTTTAGTATGAATGCCTGTACAGTATGAAAAAAAGCTGGAACTAACATGTTATTGTAGATGAAGGCTTTACGTAACATTATGATCTAGCCTTTAGCAGCAGCCTGAATCAGAAACTTCAAATCTGCATCCGTCTTTTTATGATAATTGCTTCAAACTCTTGCCCATTCTAACACCTCACGTGCTTTTTGTTTTTCTTTTTAAGTGACACCCAGTGATTCCCTGAGTAGTTATAGCTCATCTAATTCAGGTGATTCTTTTTCCAAATAATTTATTTTGCACTTTCCATTAGAGAATTTTATTTCATCTCGATATATGAAAGTAACTATTCTTATCAGCTGAAAATTTTAATACTTCAGTTTTTATCCTGTTTTCCAGACCACCCATTAACCAAAGGAACAATTGCTTAGTATACAACACTGTTATATGCCCTATTAAACTTTGCTATCTTATAAAACAATGATTTATTTGTATTATTTTTATGTCTTTTGGATATCTCTTCTCTTGCCTGGTGACTGCTTTCATTATGGTTTATGAGTATGAAACCACTAGAAACTGAGACCCCTAAGGCCTGTCAGTTTTTCTCATATAGCTAACTGTCTTTTGATTTTAAAAAGGTACCCATGTCAGGAAAAAGGATGTTGGCAATCCTTCTAGAGCACCAAAGCATCATCAGACCAGGATCTACTTTTCTCCTCTAGAGTTTTTACATAGTGCTCTGTCTGAGCTCTGCAGGTCTGGAGTCACTGAGAATTGGTTGGATTGCATCAGTCTTTTACAGCATCTACAGTTTGGTCAAGGGATTGACCTCTGCCGCAAGCCCTGACTATGGGAAAGGAGAGAGCACAACCTACAAGAACAGCTTCTGGAGTCCATGTTAGCTGTATGTCACAAAAAAGGTTGCATCCCCCATAAACTAAACTTGGTAGGCAGCATGCAGTATTGCAGTGTGAGTTGCAATTTTACATCAGCTACAGAGAATGTGATCAGCACCACAAAGAGCTTAGTAGACACTCTTGTAGAGAACTCCGTGCCTACAGTCTCAGCAACATCTTCCTGGTTTTCAGAAAAAAAACAAACAAACAAACAAAAAGCAGTATAATTTTATATTCATGTAATTTTTCATTCACAAAGAGCAAGTAGGGGAACCGTTTCTTGTGAATTTTGTTTATGTTAAATGTAGTATATGTATTCTGGTAGTTCTCAATATATTTCATATTTTCACTGCACTGAAAAAAAATGGGACCTTGTAAATTCCTCTACCCATAACAGAAAGACTATATAGACTTTTAGATAAAGTACTGTTTGTTTTGGTTTTGTTTTTATTTTTAAACTAATGCTGCACGAACAATTGCATTCAATAGTTGAGCTTAGCAAGACTGCAAGAGGACATGTTATAAGAAGCTTTTTACTCATGAGACATTAATGCTCCACATAGGAAATAATTACATATAGCAAATGGAGGAATGTGCAAATTTACCAATTGTTTGTTATTTTGAATCCTACACTCCTGTATGTTTGCAATCATAAATCACTCCTCACCTGAGAAATTGAGTTTCAACGTCTCATTTTCCTTAACTAAAGCACTACCTATGGTGTAGGCAACAAAAACCTTATAGCACCTACTAAAATACCTATTATACTGGATTTACACTCCTTCTCCTCTTCAAAATAATCTTTCTGGTAGTGTAGAAACAAATACTGTATCTGTATGGTTTGTCATGATTTAAACCCAATCAGCAAGTAAACACCACACAGCTGCCCCACAAAATAATAATTGTAATGAAAAGGAATATAACAAAAAGGGAGAGAAATAAAACTCAAGAAAAGACAAGTGATGCACAACACAGTTGCTCACCACCCACTGACTGATGCCCAAGCAGTGATCCACCTCCCCTGGCCACCTTCCCCCAGATTATATACTTTTCTATTCACTGATTCCCAGAAGCCACAATGAATCACACCCAGATGTATTTTCTAAAGGTAGAACTCCACAGAACCAACAGCGTAAGACTTGAGAAACAGTTTGTTACAAAATTCTTCGTATTACTCAGTCATGATTCCCAGTGCAACATTTCTTAACTTCAATTTCTAAACCAACACATTCCTGAAATATTAGAAGTTAAAAAAGCACAAGAAAACTGAAACATATCATTGAAGGCTGACATAATACCCAGTTCCACATTCAGTTGATGCACAGAGAACTTTTCTGTAGCATATTCTTGAAAAAAATAGCAATAAAATGCAGTACGGTTTAAGCAGAGAATTACCAGTGAGTAATGTGCAACTAACATTGTCATACAAAGAAAAAAGAAATTATTGAAAGACTCCAAATCTTACATGAACACACTTTTTATATATGTAAGAATTATACACAAGGCAAAAGTCTCTATGAACTAGACATGGAAGTATTTACAGTAAGGTTATTAATGGTAAGATACCCATGCAAACCCAAGGAATGGAGTAAGCATTGGAGAGGTGGAGGCCAGAGCTGACTACTGGAACTCATACAGTTATTAAAAATTCCATATTTATTTTAGAAAAATAAAGACCCACACAGCCAAAATCCAGAAGTGGACATTTTTTGGGTAAATTAATGCAGATAAACTAATTTGATGCCTGTGGAACCTCATCATCACAAAATAGCTTTTGCCCAAAATATATATTTTTTTTTCCAGCTACTGTTCTTTCCCATGTGGTTTTATTCCTTAGAGAAAATGGCTGCACAGCTGTAAGACAGTGTGTGTAAGATGCTATAGAAATCCAAAACTCATTCGTGTCATCATTCACAGAGACAGAGAGTGCATTGGTGACAACATGCTTGATAACTGGCTGAGTTGTTAACTGTAATAAAATTGTTTGGAACAGAGAAGCCTGATGTTTTTATTAAGATGGTTTTACAAAACCATTACCGCAGCAGAGTTGTGACAGGTGCAATTTTTTCCAAATTATGGCACTCTTGAGTGTGGAAACACTGAGACACAGAGCAGTAGAAGAGCATCTGTTCTTGAAAGAAATTATTTGTAAGTATAAATAAGAACACATATATGTGAACATGTGTGTGTATATATATATACACACATATATACATGTACCACATACACAGGTAAATAATCAAACTGAATTATTTTCATGTGGCACTCATGGCAATAGTACAGATCAGTACACAAACCCCATCAGGAAAAAAGTACAAATAGATCTGGGAGATTCCAAAACTCACCAGTACTTTTTGTTCACGACAAATTGCTCGGTCTGCTGATAGAAGCAGAGGTTTCAAAAAACTATGCAACTTTCAATAGCTTCAGGACATATGTTCCAGCCTACTAACTAGTAAGTTATCCAACAGTTTCCACCATTTGCAGCTAATTGTATCTTTGCAACAACTTCAGCCACTTTGACTAAAACTCTCCTGTAAATTACCTACCTATATTTGCTTCCTCTGTGTCCCTTTCTCACTTCAGCTTGTTTCCAGTAAAGTCTGTCCAAGGAAGTACCTTTTCTTTTGCAGTTAAATATGACATTTTTAATTGATTCAGTCCCCAATATTGTTATTTAATAATATTGTTCTACAATAATATTTATGTAAGTGAAAATACAGTCACATGGATGATTATTGTTGCAGTAGATGTGTGATCTGTTACACTGAGCATTACCATAATTCAGCATTATCATTGGCATTAACTGACTCTATTGTGAATAAAGGAAACTACCTCATAAGGAGCACCTCATGGAAAGATAATGTTCTTAAAAAATCATAAACCTATAATGCCACCAAACATTTGAATAACACAGTGAATGTGCTGTGTTACTTGTGTGTACATCCCGATTCAAACTTACATTTAGCCTTTAAGATAACTTCTTGAAAGAAGGTATGTATATTTGTGTGCCTACATACCTGCAGGCAACTACAAGATGTACTTCCAAAAGCAAAATGAGTAAGGTTACCTCCCTAATAAAAGCAATGAAGTCTACACTCACACAACTCCATCAAGCTGCTTGGGTTTACACACCAGTCAGACCTCTTGGGACTGTTAATAGAGGAGAGAGGTAAAAGGAAGCAACAGCCTTTTTTACTTCAGATACAAACTTCCTGAAAGAAGCTTGATTTAGCAATGGCCCTGGATAAAGGCCTAATATTGTAGATGCCAATTATTTTCCAGTGAAATATAAATATCTGGTCTACCAAAGCCACAACAGCATTAAATACTTTGCTAAGATGACAATATACTCCACCCTCTTAGGTAGACCTTGCACAAAGTAGTACTGAGGATAGATCAGTCATTTCCATGTTTTCCCACTTTCATCAGACTAAGGATTCCAGGAGTCTGTAGATATTCCAGATGCAGATTTAATTCAGGCTTCAGTACACTGAAATTTTATCAACAGAAAAGGTACAAGTTTCAGATTATACTCAACTCAGGGGACACAGGCTACACCCTCGTATATATGGATCTTCTTGTAACTTCTGGTAACTTTTACAAGCTCCAAACTGAAGGGCAAAGTCTACTAGCCAGGGCAGTTTATTCTTGCTGTACCCTAACTGCTTCCATCTATCTTATAGTCACATATATGAAAAAAAAAACCTACCTAAATGTCTAAAATTAAGATCCCATGCGCCAGTGCTGGCATTTTGACAGAAACAATCAGATCTCAAACTTTTTTTAGTGAACACTAGCAAGGCAATTTACAGAAGTCAGATTTTGAAGAGTTTCCATTTTCCCTTAAATGCTGGACTTCTAGGTCAGACAGTATTTCCCAGGCTGCACCAAAGTCACCTCACGTTTTTGCTGAGCTGTGGAATGACATGAGAAGCCTGATCCAGAGGAAGATTAATTCATTAAATACCAAAATACAAATTCCACCAAGCATTAAAAAATTAAGTTTTTTTGATACAAGCCATACCATGTTCAACTGTTAGGCAAAATCTTTAACTTTTCCCATAGGAAAAGCGGATTTCTCTTCTCTTCCAAGATAGTTTTTTGTTGTATTTGTTAGAAAAAGGAATTATTAGCCAATATCTCTGTTGAAGATAAAAATGAGTGAAACCACGTTTTTGCAATTTCTATATATGGACAGTGTTTCATTCTAAGCTCTTCTAGAGTTTGCATCATTCAGATTACATGTCCAAGTCTGTTACAAAAGTTAGCTAGAGGATCAGGGCCTGATACTATAGTTAAACTCCGGTTCCTCATGTTTGGTTGGTGCTCAAGTTTCCTTAAAATGTCTTCATTAAAATCAGAAGTGTCTAATTAAAAAAAGGTGGAGGTAAAACTCATGTTTCTCTCAGTTTTGTTTTCACTGAGATAAGGTCCACATAAAGGTAATTTTAAAATAAAATTAAATTTTAAAAAAAGACAAGTCATTTGTGAAAGCTGCAGGTACAAATATTAAATCTTCTCTTCGCTAAAGCCAGTGTATCCTCTATAGAATTATTTTGGGGTATAGAAAATTACATATAGCATACATTGCATCACAGAATTGCCTAGATTGGAAAAGACTTTTAAGATCATTAAGTCCAATCATTAACCTAACACTGACAAGTCTTTGACTAAACCATATCCCTAAGCACTACCTGAGTTGTCTACACAACTTTTTAATACCTCCAGGGATGGGGAATCCACCACTGCCCTGGGCAGCCCATTCCAATGTCTGTTAACCCTTTCAGTAAAGGAATTCTTCCTAATATCCAATCTAAAATCCCCTTGGAGCAACTTGAGGCATATGATGAAACAACACAACAATCTCATGTTCACCACAGAAAGTCAGGTTAACCAGTCTCACATTTCACAGAAAGTTAGAATATGATGAGAAAGTAGCGTCTCTAAAAATGAGCCCACAGGACTCTCCATACCTGTAAATATGCATTTTAAAAAAATTACATCGAGATAAAGCCTCAGCATCTGATCCATCTATTGTGTTACTTTCATACTAAATATCTATTGGATGCAAAGTATTTCATAAGCAGACAGAAAAAAAAAAAGAGCTGTAACATTTAATATTAAAGAACATATTTAGAAATATTCTTTTCTTCATAAATGTTTTTATGTCTTTTTTAACCCTCTTCTTTTCTGTCTTTCGATATTTTCTACTTTCTGCCTACACCTGTAACAAATTTGGCACGTTAACGTTCACAGCTTTGTATAAGACTCAAGTGTCTTGTATTCACACCGATGTAGGATATGATTGTGTACAGATGCTTATTTTCATTTTCCAACAGATTATTCCTTTCCTATCCAAACTTCTTTTGGCAATGTTTAAATTAGAAGATGGGTTGCGAGGTGAAATAAACTAAAAAGTGTGGGGTTTGGAATGAATTACATGGAATGTGTGTGAAATAAACATTTGCAAAGACAGTAATTTACTGTTCAAAAGGCAGTTAAAATTGCCTAGTCCTATTTACATACCTGGGGAGACCCTGTATCAGTAATCAACATAGCATCCAGTCATTTGAGTAGCTGACAGAGCTTGGATTTCACCATGTGCTGAACAGGACCATTCAGGTCCCAACCTTACTGTTAACAAATAATTTTACTTTTGACTGTGCATTTATTTTTGTCAGTGGGATAAACAATTTCCATAATTCAGATGAGCATGCACATCTGGACAGAGCACAAGTCACAGCAACAGCTGGATGGCTTTGGGCAGGAATAAGCCCAAATCCCTGCCCTGGCACTTGGCAGCATCCCTGCGTTGCACCTCTCTGTCACACGATAACTTGTGGAAACACCAAAAGAGTGAATGTTGTTATGAGGCTGGATTTAATGCCAGAGATCTTATACCAGCAGAAAATTTCAGAGGGCACAGTGCTGAGAGTTCTGTCGTGGCTTTGGCATCAAAAAACCTTGTCTCAGCACTTCACAAAAAAGACACAAATGTTTCCACTTGTCATTTTGGTGAGGACAAGACCCTGAACAGGGAAACCGGGAAATCCCAGAACTGTGATTTTGTTTCTGGTTCCTACTCAATGTGGAGGTTTATATTAATCACTCAAGCTAAAATTTCCACAGCCTCATTGTTCTGGGGTGCCTTAAATGGTAACGCTTCAGCCAATATGGGAATTGCCAGAACTTCAGAAGTTCCTAGTGCTCTTAAAATTAAGACAGTCCAAAATGAAAACCAAGTCACTGAATACTAGGTAAGCAAACCCCACAAACTAGTCAGTCTTTTGTCTAGATGTTTCCCATCTGCAAAAATGGCAGCAAAATCCTGTCCTGAGGTAGGATTATTAACAGATATTTACTCAGACTGTGAACGAAGGTGGTTCTCCTTGCTTCAAAATTTCATTAAATTAGTTGTCTCAAGGAGAAAGTCAGCAATATTGTGACATAGCCTGCTTCCTATTTCACAAAACTCCTTGCTTTCAGCATGGTTTTCCTTTTTGTATTCTCAGTTTGGCCCTTTTCAGCTTTCAAGGAGAGCTGCTACCTAGTCAGAGCAAGCCAAAAAATGATGCCACTGCCAAGAGTTTGAGGAAGGCTTGTAAATTCATTATCACTATTCTATTTGTATTGTGGTTTTGTTTGGTTGGTCAGTTGGTTTTTTGTTTTAATGCATATAAGGTACACACCTGGCTGAAATTTTTATCTCAATTTATTAGGTCTCCACAGCTTCCTATAAAGAGAAGAAAATTTTTATTCAGGCCAGAACTTGTCCAGCAGAGTTCAAACACTTAAAAAAAAAAAAAAAAATCTAACCAAGGTCAGGGAATACAAAGTGAGTCTATGAAGGCAGGTTGCAAGTAAGTCAGTAGATCTGAAGGTGATGGATGACATCTATAGGTACCTGTCTTCTGGTTACTCTTGGAAGAATAAGTTTGTTTCACAGTTGTCAAAGATGAAGCCTCAGTTTAAGAAGTTCATGCTAATCAGGCTATGACTGACATTCTCCTTGGGTCTCCTCCAGTCACATAAGTAGAGAAACTCCACATGAATCCAAGGCATCACTGAGGAATCACAAATGAGGAGAAATTTAAACTGATCTATATGTGGCTTATTTGGAGATTTTTACTGGCATCTATTCTATAATAGCTAATTTTTTGCTTATCATTTTACACTGACAGGTCACCTCTTTGGCACAGGCCTGCCTAGATATGCCACCATGTTTGCAGACATGCAGACACACTGCAGGAGCTCACAAAGATATGTATCTCTTTGGGAGCTGTTAGCTCTCGGTTGTGCCATTTCTTAAATCAGCAGATCCTTGCTCCTTTTTGCTCCCCTCACTCCTATCCTGCAAGCTTAGTCTGCTCTGGAGATTGACATGGGTTCAACGAGGAGGCTGTAGTTCATGGAGCATGGAGAAAGTGTCCTCAGACCTTTTCTGAGCATGACTAGGTATGTCTACTTCAGGGTCTTTCTGAGCTTTTGAAATCATGACCTGCTTTTCCTAGAGTCATTGACTGAATGCTTCTACAGCTAATAGATGTTGCTTGGAAGCCATGAGTCCAGGCTTATCATGTTGCCCTGATTTAATCCAGATAACATTTCTACTTGCTTATGAGTTGGAATTACTTAAGGTTTTGTTTTCAGAGAGGGTGGTTTGTGGGTTTTTTTCTTGTTTTAAATATAGATTTGGTCATCAAAAAACACACACACTCACTACATTAAATTATTTCTGATTTAGGAAGAAGTGAACATGCACAAGGAAAGACACACATCTGGAAAATACAGGAAATGCAATTCAAGTGCTCTAAGTAGATGGTTCAAGTTACTTTTCCCAGGTAATTATTCTCCCTCTCCCCTTCTACTCAAAGACATTTGCTAACTGCAACTTCCAACCTCAAGCACTTTATACATTTAGAATAGAAACAAAAGCCTTTTCAGGATGTAAATAAGTATGCTTGCTTTTAATTTGCTATGTATGCTAAGAAAGCTTTTACCTGGCTTGCCTGAAAACAAATTTCTTTCTTCTGCTCATACTATATGGTTTTTGTCCTCTAAATTACATAGAGCTCAATCTAAGGAATCTTTCTGCCAAGAGTAAGTTTTCAGTCTGCCAGCTTTCCACACCTTTCTATTGCCTTTAGTCCTCGATATCCTTAAGAAATGTAGCTAATCCATTACAAATTTCAGTTTTAACAGCTATGCTACTGCAAAAGTTTGTACTCATACATACCTTTGGCAATTTCCTGTGTAAGTCACCATTTTTCAGTAAATGCAAGTCCATTTTTGTACCAGTGAAAACATCTGCATTCAAATTTTGCATCAGTCTCTGTATTTTATGAAATGTCATAGACTAGTGGTACCCCATCATCCTACATGTTCCCAAATCTCAAGCCATGAATCAGGAATAATCCCGTTTATCTGAAGCTAGAGCTAAATCTTTCAGTTCTCTGTTAAAAATGTCAAGTATTTAGAAAGTAGTCCAAGAAATTAATCTGTATTTTAAAATAATTCAACACTTTGTGTGTGGCAGAGGCAAAATCTCATACCACAAAGCTTCACTCTACACCATGACTGGAAACCTGAGCCCCAAATACATCCCAGAACTCGTTTTTTGAGTCTCAGTCAAGCCACTGCAAAGAATGTTAGTCCTTGTCAAGGATGCCTTTCACGTCCTGTTGCAGGCATGGTTGTTAATATGTGGTGATAATCCAGGTGTTATTTTTTGCATCTACTGGTTTATCTTGTCCTTAGACCCATAGCCACCAAGCACCAAGAGAGAACCAAGTCCTCCATCCCATCTCTACTTCTCCCACAAACGCATCCCAAATCTCCTCCTATAGTCTTCCCTTCCCAGAAAGTGGGGATTCCCTTCCCTTTGCGGCAGCCCTGGGGTAGCACCCTCTGCCTCTTAGTTATCTGTTTCTTTGCTGTTGGCAGACAGTTAGCTTAGAAATCATCCCAGCATTTGGCATTGTTCCCCTTTCCCCTCTGGGATCAAGCTGAGTTGAGTTCCCGTGCTTTTGCAGGGAAGGATGAGGTTGCAGTAAATCAAGAAGGGGTTTACTTCTCAGTGCCCCAGATAAACAGCACACAGAGACTACCAGTCTCAGCATCTGCCCTTTGCAGAGGGAGCCAGCCGTAAGGCCAACAAATCTAAACCAGTCTTAGCAGTGCCTTGCCCAAGTGCCAGCTGTGCTCATGAATTTCACAAGCCAAAGAAAAAGGCAGGATGAGAACTAATCACAGTCTCAAATCCTTTATGCTGAAGTCCTAGTTTCTCATTTTTGTTGGCCTCCTGGTTTCTAAATTTGAACTCTGTTCAATCACAACAACATGATCCTAAATAATTTAGCAGCAAAGAGCCCCTGTTGAGAAGAATGAAGCTGCTTGAAAATAAGAACATACCTACAATTCCTTTCACATCAGGGATAATTGAATTTTATAAGCTTTTAACATCGTTGTCTCTTTTTTTTTCGTGGCTTCCTGAAGTTGCCACTAGTGTGTTAAAATTCAGACTGTGAACCAATGGTGAATATAAGCACGCAGGATTCTTAGGATGCATTGGGTATGGGTTTTCTCTAAGCAATATTTTTTTAGGAGCTCACAGAATCCCAACAGTTCAACATCTGCTGGTCCTGCAGCTCCATAAAGGAAGAACCAGCCTTATGCCAACAAAAACATCACTGCTGAATCAACTGTCTTGATCCACTCTGTCAAAAAAAAAGCTGTGCTGTGCATCTAAAACTATTCTGGGTTGTCCTGAGAACAAGAGATAGTTAATACGGTTAAGGTATATGCATAAGCACATCCCAAAACATTCATTGGCAGGTCAATTTTTAACTCACAACTTCCTAAGAAGTTTTGGGAAACTCAAGAAGAGAGTGATGGCATTAATTTTACATTCAAAAATACCAGAACACACATAGTCTTCATTCCTAATGTAAATACCTTTGCAGATCCAACTTGGATCTATGTGTTGGAAGCTTTGTCTTGAAATTTTTTAAAATCCTGCCCTGAGTTCTTGCTATTTTAACACTGACCCACAATTGTTTATAAATGAAAGCATGCTCAAAAAAAGCAAACATGAGTTACTTGCTTGAGAATTCTGAAAAATAAATGCATAATGGCCATAATAAAAAGAAAAGTTTTATACCAAATTTTGTTATTGAAATTTTATTACCTTTCTCAAAATCAAATTTTATTGAATGTCTGTAAAATAGTTGTGTTAAAAACTGGCTATGCTAGCCAGCACATTGCTGAGTCAAGAGCTATATTACTGGACACTAAATTTGATCATGTTCCCACTGAGGCCAATGCTTAAAGCCCCACTCAATTCACAGGAGCTACAATTTGGCACATAGACATTGTTAAAATGCTGTGTAGATCCCTTGAAGTTTTTACACAAGTATTTTTCCAGAAATCACTTTTAGCATTGACTAGCAAGTAATAGTTGTGTAAATGCAATTAGATCGCCTTAGCTTATTGTATAATTTTAAGACTGATATTTATTTATTTACCTTGTCAATGGAGGCATCAGGTTGATTTTATCTATTTTTAAACTCTGCTCTCTGTGTGTTTACATTTATTATTAACATCTGGAAATGAGCTGCAAGTGGCTGTTTTCCCCACATGAAGCAGCAAAAATTTCTTTCTCGGCCAAAGAATCCCCAGCCACTGCTGATGGCACTTCAGATGCTGTTGCGTAACCTATGAATCTCCACAGGCAAGGACTAAATAATGCTATCCTGGAAAGCTGCATTTGTCACGCAATAGCTCCTTATTCCCACTGTGACTTGCAATCAGCTGTAACTCCATCCAATCAGGTATACTTGCCTGCAAACAACAAATTC
The DNA here is from genome assembly GCA_033124195.1 of Coracias cyanogaster. Taxonomy (NCBI): domain Eukaryota; kingdom Metazoa; phylum Chordata; class Aves; order Coraciiformes; family Coraciidae; genus Coracias; species Coracias cyanogaster. The sequence continues at coordinate 70,130 of JAVSBS010017234.1, forward strand.
ACCCTGGACATTTCCCATACCAGCCTTTCATTAGCTGTCACAGCCTCCCTTTAATTCCATCTGTTTGATGCACCAATAGTGTCCATTTAAAATGTCACTTTCTATTCACTGGCATACCGCCAAGGATAACTATTGCTTTCTACCTACAGTGCAGATAATATTAAAGGTGCACTCTCTCATGACTCTTATGAAAGCAATCACTGTTGGAACCACCAGTATTTCAGAGCTGCCAACAGCCCATAATGGAAGGCACACTGAGAGAGGGAATACAGAAAAACAAAAGATCAGCCACTGCCAGCAATTAAAATACTCCAGGCTGGACATGGCTGGCAGGCCAAAATGAAGGCTGGCTGCCACTGTGGTGTGACCAGACCTGAGAATTGCTACTGAGCATCCTGTAGCACTGCTTGTTCTCAGGCACACTGCTGCATATCTTCTGAATGGATACCACTGGTTTTCCATCTTTCATTTTAAGAACAGAAGCAAATTGCCCCTTCTGTGGTAGACCTACTGATCTAATTGCCATTTTATAACACATCCGAGTGACAGTCGCTGATGCAACATTAAGACGTCCTGAATATATTCCTTCCCATACACAGCTAGGAAGCACAACAGAACAAAAAGTGGCAATGAGATCATTTCATTTGCGTCTCTGCTTATTGACATTTCCACAGCAACTTTGTTAGAGAAGTCATTCTTTTTTAATGCTTCCACTTACATTTTGTTCAGGACTGATTAAAGGGCTGGTACCAATTCTTACTTTGTCCTCTTTATAGCAGTGATAATTTCCAGGAAAGTTTTTTGGTATGAATCAAAGTCGTCACTCAAAATCAGACTGTCAAAGCCTAGGGATCTACACTTTTCACTGCCAAAAGAATAAGGAATGTATTTGGTTTACCTTGAGGGAGTATTATATAGACCGTGATTCATGAAGGCATTTAAACACTTGCCTCACCCCATCCAAGGCAGGGTTTTAACTTACTTGACTTCCACCTGAATAGGCATCTACATAAGCCAAAATACGTTCTTGAATCAGGGCCTTAAAACATCGGTCAATCATCACTTACTATACAGGTCTATGAAGTATTAATGCATCAAAGCCAACACAATAAATAAATGAAACCAATAATGTACAAACTTTTACAGGCAAGCTGAGTAATTCAAAGCATATGGATTTCTTCATGATCACAAACTAATTTTTAGCTTTTTTATAGTATATGTACTTTAAGATCTTTCCTCTTTCTTGCTATTCAAGTATCTTCTTAATCATCCCACCTCAGTAACTCAAAATGTATTAAATCCATAGGCTTTTTTAAGCTTCTTGGGTTAAAGACAGCATTTGGACGTGGAAAGAAAAGCTAAATCAGCTTCTCTAGAAATTCTACTCTTAGTATTTACAAAACATAACATTTTATTTCATCATTGTTCGAAAGAGCTAAAAAGGTATAGTGGAATCACTGAAAACTTCCTATAAAGAAGCAATCACAAGAACAGGGAAGTAAAAGGCAACACAACCAATGCAATTTCTCCTTTTGAATGTCTCCTACAACCTAAGATGAGAAGATCCAAATTCTCTCCCCAAATGATTTATCTGGGAACAGCCTCAAATTAACAGATGGCAAAAGCCAATCTCATTACAGGATGAAACAGATAAAAGCGAAAGTCCACTACCTGAAGAAGGATAAGGAGAAAACATAGATCAAGCTATTGAAATGTCCCTTCCAACCAACTACTGCATGCAGCCTTGTGGTATTTGTCCATATAAATTTGTATATGTATATAAACCGACAAACACCTGCTTTTGTAGCAAAGTCCTATACTTCTAAGTCTGCTGCATTTGAATGTAGGTTCTCAAACAGGCTAAAAAGGGAAAGAAAATTTAAGGCAGTTACTGATCTATCATTGCATGAGAAGAGGAGATAGGAGATTGTATTCTTAGACTTGTTGTTGCTTTTGGGATACACAAGTAAAACAATGTACTCACATAACTTCTATAAATGTGGAGTTTTGTGCCAAGTCGTTTTTTTCTATAACTCTTGCTTTCTGTGAAGCAGTTAAGCAAGACAAAGCCTTAATCTAAAGAAATGCAAAACTCTGAATGGAAGACTTCTGGAAGGTTGCAGTGAGCTTCCTCCTGAGTTAGAGATTGCCACAAATCGAAGAATCCGGATCCAAAACCAAACAACTTATTTCTTCACACTAAATAAAATCTTTGTAATTGCACATAAAGATTTAATTCCTCTCTCCAGTAGGTGCCATTTCTAGAAGCAAATCTTACAAAAATGAGGGAGATTTCTCCCTCTCCTAAAATGTAAAGCAAATTTTACTTTATACTGAATGTTTGAACACAGCACTAATGTGAGACATAGAAGTGCACTGCTGAGCTCTCTCAAACAGCGTATGCTAACATCTGATGCTTTCTTGGAGAACAGCTTAACAACTGACACATAGAAAACTCAGAAAAACTATTCCAGCAGTGTTCCCCATCTCTTTTGCATTCTTTGAAATGTTATGGTTAAAAGATTGCTTTAATATCTCTTCTTTGATTTATTTACACTCTCTCATCCCTTGTAACTACCTTGTTATGATTCATTCTGGCTTCACAACGTTTCATCAGTCATATCAACTCAGAGCACAGCTGTATTTCATGCAGAGATTTACATAGAGGGCACCAGCACCAGAATGCAGGATGTGTCCTATATGCACATTCCACTGACGCTGCAAGGTCATCTAGTGCAGGAGGTTTTCTTCTCTGCCACGGGGAAAAGAAAAAAAACTGAAAAGAAAAGAAAAAAAAGATTCAGACTGCCCTGGGACAAGGCCACTTTTTTTCTCCATTGTGACAGAGTGACATTTATGCGATGTAAGTATAAACTGCATGACATTATACTATGACACAGTATAGCACGCAGCAAGAATTTATGTCCTCTTCTGACATAATCTATGCGCTCAGTTTTAAGCCAGGAAAAATATACACTGATGATCCTTGTTAGAATGTGGTGCCCTGTGAGAAGGTATTTTCATGCCTTTTATCACTTTTATTACTACCTAATTATGACAGTTGCTATTCAAAGGGCAACTTATATTCAGAAAAATAATCGCAGCAGCATCTCAGATACCATGGTTTGGTAATTGTGACTGAATGAATGCTGATTCTTCTGTAGAAATCATTTTCCTAGAAGAACAAAGGGAAAAACCAGATGAGTGAACAAACAAAAACTGAAAACAATAAATTTTGCCTCAAAGGATGTGTAGGTGTAATGCCTTCCAGAGGAAGGTTTTAAACTGAGTTTAAAAATGGAAATGGAACAGAGTAAAAACTGGGCTGACGATGAATATACCTGTAGATTTCCCATGGCCTTAAGTACAAACTGAACTTCCCCATACCTTATCCATAGGAAGAAAGCATTTCTCTTCTCCCACCTAAAGCTTGTTTTGCCTCTTGAAAACTATGAGGAAGCACTGGGATCTGGGAGGAGCAATCTCACACACAGCATAGCATGGCTCGTCCCTGCAGAGACCCTGCAATAATCTATGCAGCGCTATCCATGAGTAAAGGTAGGCTCAGGTTTACTGCACTGTGGGACTCCAGCAAGTCTTCTCTTCAGTGTCCACACTGTTCACATTCCAATTCCACTGTCTGATTTTTCCCTAAGCTAGCAGGTTGTGAAAGCAAGTCTCTCAGCCTGACTTTAGCCTTGAGAAAAAAGTGCAAGTCAAAATGATAACAGTGTAAGCAAATGATGATTTCCAAGAATAGCATTTAATGCAATTTTTAGAAATTTCTGTTGGTAAATGGAAAATCAAACAGAAAATTAAAAATGCATTTAGAGCAGATATAAATCTAGCTTTTATGAAATTAAAATTTCCTTTCTACATTTTTAAGTCTTAAGAAAGCTGTGTATTATAAACACTAACAAAAAAAAGTCAAATAAAAAAATATTTCCAAAATATCAAAAGAGAAATCTTCAGGCTTACTGTTTTTGGCCATTCTACTGCAAGAAAAGATTGATCTTAGTTAACTTTTCTACAAAATACTTTGCTTTCCACAAGATTTCATTTTCTAGTAGAAGACACTTCAAAGAAAAATTTCCAAGTACTGCTAATGACAATTTATAGGGTTTGACAAACAATATATGTCTTGCACTTCAAGTTTCTGTGTCATCAAGAGCTACCGTGACACAGATGAGCAATAAAATGAACAGAGTTACTTCAGAATTGATCCTAGTTTTATAAAGATTTATATATTGTTAGTAATTCTTCAACAAATCCATCTTTCACAGAGAAATTTCAAACGTTACGACTTCTAAGTGGTGCCAGCTGCTTTGAAAAATACATTTTGTGATCCTGTAAATTTAAAGGCTAATAAAATACTTATTCTGGAAGAGAGAGAGCAGACAGAGAGCCTCTGCCTTCTCTCATATCATGGGTTAATGCAACACAAGCTGTTGAGGTGGATGACATTGGTGCTGGAGTCTGCTGACATCCAGGCAAAGTCGAGACCTTCTGCTAAGAAAGATCACAGGGATACTCTCACAGAAATGGGGAAGAGGGAAAGACAGGACAGACAGACAACCAGTTGTGCCAGTGCTGGGTCAAAATATTGGATGATAACCTCTGGGGACAGAGTGATATTTTCCTGTAAGCCATGTTGCAGTATTGCAGGATGATGCCCTACTGATGAGGGGGTTAGTGAAAAGATGGTCTAGAAAAGAGCTGTGAGAATGATTAATAGACTGGAAAATAAGCACAGACCCAGTGGCTTGACCTATTTAGAAATTATTAAGGATTGCTTACCACAAGCTACATATACACACGTGAAGATCAGAAATTTGATTGTAGAGGGGATTTACAGTCTAAACAAAAAAAGTGTAAGAAAAATAATTAATGAAGTTTAATACAATAAAAAAATATAGAATAGGAAAAATAAGACATAACCAATTATTTTTATGAGGACAATGAGCAATTGGAACTTATTGTTAACAACGGTAACTGCATCTTTGTCTTCACTACAAATTTTAGCATTTGAATTGGATACTTTTTTAATTTGAAAACATTCAAATTCAAACAAGTTACATTTCACTTCAGTTGTAAGACTTCAGATATGTGAAATGACCAACAAAAATATATAATGGGTCCTGCTTAATTAGCTAAATAAGGATTTTTTTCTTTTAAATATTGAAGCTGAAGTCAGGCCTTGACTGGCTGAAGAACCAAGGCCCTGGCCCATACGTTTTCACCAAGAGCACATTGTACCAAAGACAGAAAACTAAAATCACTAATGTTGGGAAGAGCTGATTATTTTTCTTTATTATATGCACATCTATTTTTATGGCTCATGTTCACATGTTCAAGACTGGAAGGCAGTGGTGTCCATAGGAGAGAAATGGGGTGATCCTTATGTCATCTTGAGTGACAAGAATTTCTGTTATTCAGGCTGGACCTTCTGCTCTGACTGTAGCTCTGTGTAAACCTCAGGGCTTCCTTCACACAGACAAAATCAGAAAAACAAAATAAACCCCAGATCCATCTCTATTTTGTTTCCAGTATACTCTATCTGTTTAACGTAGACATGACTTTTTTTCCCAGAAAATAATAAATACTCTGCTTGGAATTTGTTTACTTTTAGGTCATACTAGCACAGAGATTATGCTCTTCAAAATGAATCTCCATTTGAAACACTGTAAAAATTTAACGGTTCTTTACCTTAAACTTATGCCTATCTTGAAGTAAAGAAACATGTTTATAAAGATACATTCTTAATAAGAAGTTAAGTAGTGGAAAGGCACCGAAAGTTACCCAAATATGCACTTTTTAAAGTCTGTGCCTCTCAGACTCATCAAGCTGTTTCCTTCTGTATTTTCTGGCACACTAAGGCAGAAATTAAATTGCCTTTTTTCCATTTGAAAAACAAAATCCGTGAAGTTCCTATTTTAATGGAAACCTTGTCCTTATTCTCCCCAAACTTCAATGGAAAGCCCTCTGACACTCAATACACCAGTGTGTTAAACATAACAGGGCAGGCAAGCAGTGGATGGCCCAGTGTCAGGCCCTTAATACACCATTACGTCTCAAACAGGAACCTGATTCCTTTGTCCATAGGTGCCATAGAGAGCTGATGTCATGAAATGGCTATGAGGAAGAATAATACCATCAGAACTGTTTATTTAATTAGTAACAAGGGTAAAATCCTCCTAATGCAGCTTGATCAAGGGTCAGTTTGAAGGGTCTTTATCAGAGTAGGGATAGCCTTCAGTGGCTGAGGCTTAATAATAATCTCTAGACTTCAATTTCCTACTAATAAAGGGTAATATAATGTAGGGTAAGCCCTCTTATTTGTTCAGATCTTTTTAACCACTGAGGAGCTAATATGCAACAACTGAACAAACAACGGCCACACAGGTTTCATTCCTGAAAGCACAGATGACCTCTGATGAAAGAAATGATCAGTCAAGCTCTAAGGCAAGGATGGAAGGTTAGCTAGAAAATGCATATTTTTTTCTCTCCATGAACCAAAAGAAAATTAAGGTACTCTTAAATAATCACATATGATATCAAGCAAAAGTGCTTGAAAATGACTGTGGAATTGTTATGTCTCAAAAATGCTTTCCATGAATTTCTATTGGTAGATTCTGATGAACCTTGTATTTTGCTAAATGGAATCTGTAGAAAGCTCTATAGTTATTAGCATTGCATATGTGATGCAACTTGCTGAAGTCTGAACATTGTCTCTGTACAATTTTAATAACACATAAACTCACTTTGTTGCTTTCTCCCTCACAGTCATACTCAAGTATCTGATAAAGTTCAATTTTTCTCAATAAACCTTGCCTATGCAAAAGTACAGCTGAAACACAAAAGATTTTCCTCACTATGGAGAAACACTACTTAGCTCTTTTTAAAAATATTTAAGTCTGGATAATGCAGTAGCCTCCAGATGTTAGGGCCAATTTCAGCACCAGTGCAAGACAGCACAGACATGTAAAACATATTCACTTGCTGTACGGGGAAATTCAATCTCTTTAATGCAAGCTTTTAAAGAAAGTGTTCAAAAATCTTTTCCTCTTAAAACTCCTGGGGTTTTGTTTTTGGTATACCCATAGGTTCTTGAACTTGGTTTGCAGTTCTTTGCTTACTCACCAGTCTCTGGATGCTACCTGCCCCATCTTTCCTCCTAATTTGCCATCTTCTAATTTGCCTCAATAGTTGCTCTGACAGCAGCTCCCTCAGGAACAACCCTGGCCTCCCATGTTAGAATTTTAATCCACTGAGTCTTTTTCCCTGGAGTGGGTAATCAATACTGAGAGTCAGATTTATGTCTCTCTAAATATATTAGTTATGAAATAAAACCTAGAAAGAGTGCTGTGTTATCTTGTGAGATGTTATTAGGAAAGAAATGTGATAAAAATGATGCTTTTATATTTAATTTCTCAGACTAGACTAAATTTGAAGACAAAGTTTGTTTTGAAAAGACTTGCAAATATACTGCATGCAGTAGTATTTTACCCTGCATCAGATTCATGCTACCTATGTAATAGAAGACTGAGAAGCAGATAAAAGAATGTGGTCTCCAGTGAACAGAAAATATTAATCCTATTGATGCTTATAGGAATTACACCTACATTTTGAAAGGGCAGTATAGAAGACCTTTAAACTGATGATTACCTGACAAATGACTATAAAATAAGGCTAACTTTTTAAAGCACTATGTGACTCTATTTCAAACGCTAGGGTTCTCGGATTTTACAGTAACGGAAGCGGTTTGTAAAGCTTGTAAAACAATATGTACAATATACAGCAATGGAAACAGCACAAAAATTTAGTATTTACCAAACAAATAATAACCAGAAGCTGTAGCTAATCCAACATCAATGAAATAGGCGGCATTATGTTTGTCATTATGAGGCAGGGACATGATATAGGACAGAGAAGGAAGTTCTGGTGGTAGTAAAGTTACTTACAAGAAGCACTTAAAAGGCCAAATAAATTAATTAGTAACAAGGCTATATATCATCTCTGGAAAACCTGTGCTGGGCCATTGCAGAAGTTCCAATGTTGGTGTAAACTGTCCTTGGATTCTTCTTTCTGTGTAAACAGCTAAAAACCTGCAGCATGGGAGAGAGAGAAAAAAAGGGCATGGAGGGGGGGGTGGAAATAATATCAGATCCAATTATCAGATCAGATTAACATCAGATCTAATTTAACAGAAGCATGATCTGCTAGAATCTGATGAAATTCATTGGCTCTGACAACCGCATAGTTAATTTTACTCAGAAACATCCTCTATTGGTGCAGAATTCAGAAAATTTTATTCTTGTTCCCATCTTGCAGCAAGAAAAGAAATATTACTTAGGATAGTGCTGAGAGCATATGCCTTGCCAGTCCCCTCAGATATGTTTGTTAAATAGTTATTCTAATGAATTCTGACATAGTGAGAATTTAGGTTATTTCAGATAAGATTATTGACAAGGTGCTTGAGGGGACAAATCCTCTTCAATCCTTTTGATAACACAGACTGTCACAACAGTTTGCTTTCTGTTCATATATTTCATAGAAGTTTCGGGGGTTGGCTTCACCCCTTCTCTCATCTCAGCTGTCCTCTGTCATTTCTTTCTACATGCCATGGATTTATGTCTCCATTCTGACTCTGATTTCCACAAATCCTATCAACATTTTGCCCTCTCATGTTCAGATTGCATAATTTCTGGTGATTTACCTGCAGCTGCATTCCCACCCTCCAGCCCATAACTGAGGACAAGTGGGAAGCTTTCCCTTTTGCTGTCACAGACAAATCCTGCAGCCAGTAATGATGGAATAAAACTGTAACATCACCTCCCATCCTTCCATATCTTCTAAGTCCTTTCTGCTTTATTTTTCAGTTATTGGCACAGCACAGACACTAACTGGCTATATTGGAAGAGGCTACATTGCAAATTAATAATGAACAGGCTAAAGTACTTAGCTAAGAACTGATTCTGTCCTGTGTCCTCAAATGTTGTAATCAGAATTCAAAACCAGGGACAGCCAAACAACATCAAATCATAATATTACTGGGGAAAGAAAAAGGAAAAGGAAAAATAAAAAAGAAAAAGAAAAAAAAAAAAGGAAAACTCAACTAAGAAAAGCCAGGCAGTCTTTTATCAGTCTTGGTTTTTGCCTTAATAACATACAAATTCATTCCTTGATAAAAATAAAATCCTATGACCACATATAAAGTGGGACAATGAAGTATTTACTTGAAGCACAAGAGAGGATGTTTCTCCTATGCAATGCTTGTACATAAAAATGTGAGTGTTGACTTGTGCAGGTCAAATTGATGGCCAGGTTAAAGGTCCTATGTAAATTGGACCGTAAATCTCTGTTTTTCAAATTGTTGACTTTCTGTGATGCAAAACGAAATAAACATGAAGTCTTTATCCTATATTGCTCACACAATCAGATCATTAGATGATTAAAACAACAGAAGACACACAGAAATATTGGCTATAGTTGTAAATCAATTACCCTAAAAGCAATTACTTTGGATCTAAATTAGCCAGGGTTATATGGGAGATATATAATATTTAATTTGCTGTATGGCTCTGGCACAAATCCAGTCAACAACAGCAAGCAAACAAAAGTCACTACTTCTCAGTCAAGCTTAAAGGCAACAACACAATCACTGCCTATTGATGACCTCAGCTCTTAAAGCAAAGATGTGATTAGTACTGCAACAAGTGATGGCATGGAAAGAAAATTCAGCAACTTTGAATGAAAAGAGCTTACCATAAGCCAGAATGAGGACTAGTCTGGGAAAACCATCTTCTCATTTATTCTGGTTCGTACATGAATTCTGTTCACCAGATATGTAAAATGAATTAAACCTTTACCCAAAAAAAAGTGTCAAGTAGAGAAAATACATCTTGATACTGAAAACAAGGGTATGTAGCAGCATTAAGTAGATTTAAAGGTATCTGGCTACTTCAGAATAGCCAGGACCTGGACATTACTGCAACAGGAAATTATCCAGCACTTCTCCCTGTCCTTCTAATGTAGTTGTTCTTACAGCAGATCCTAAGCTAGGACCAAACATCTTCCTCCTAAGGTATTTTCAAAGGGGTACAAGGAACATCTTTGCACAGCCTTGAATGTTCGGAGTTGCATTGATGCTGCACTGTTCGATCTCTGGCAATGCTTTCATATACGATGAATTCTAGCTTCTGGCCCCAAGAAGAAGCCAACATTTGAATCTGGATGTGCTCGTTCTGTTGAGGAAGAGGAACTAAAGAGATAAACAAGTAAATCTGTTTATGAAATATCAGTTATATGATGTATTTGACATGTGTGCCTGCAAGTTATATTCCTCTCTTCAGCAGGGAAAAGGCAGATTGTGCCTTTCCCTGAGGAGCAGCTGAGCATGGAGCAGGAAGAAGTAGTATTATGGCGGAGGGTATGGTAGGAGCAAAAGTAGCTGCAAGGGGTCTGGGAGCCAGCAGCACCAGTGGGAGGAGTCAAGCCAAATCCCTGGGAACCAGTGAAGTCCATGCTGAGGTTGATGTAACTGAATGGGCTGAAAACTGGCCTCATGAACCATCCTGAGAAAGATAAAGCAAGCAAGGGAAGATCTGTTTAATATCTCTCCTTTTTCTTTCTGACTTTCTTCCTGCTTGGATTTACTTAGTCACTTTGAGTTGTACCTGTTACAAAAAGTCAATGGTTCTTGACTTTTTGAACTAAGAGAGAGGACATCTGGGCAGGTCGACCTCAGGTTGCTGGTATCCCTGCACAGACTGTCCCCCACACACAATGCCTTATCTGGCTACACATGGGCAGCAAGAGGAAAATACTTTGAATCAGAAATCATAAGTGTGTCTTCGGTTATGAAAAGCTCCATCTACTTGCTTATGGCAAAATTCACTGCAACACTTTTGGTTTTATTTTTTTTCCAGTTTGACTGTTTGCTGCTCTTCTCCTGCCATTCTGTGACCTGCTGCCGTGATCTCAAATGCCTCAGCCCCTGCTCTAGTCAGGGCAAAGCCTCTGGAGCATCATGGAATAGTGTTGCTCAGGGCTTAATATGTAGTTGATAGTTTTGGGCAGTAGTTTCAGCTGTTAGGGAGGATCCTTACACAAGGTACACTCCGGAATTTGCAAAGGAAAGATCTGCATTTTCATTGGTTTCCAAAATATCATTTTAGTCAACAGCTACATAAAAAAGTCTTCACCACCACCTTCAAAGTCACTTTAAGTGGGCATAACTGCACAATGACTGGTCTTATTTCTCAAAAAACTACCAAGACAGTCCTCTTAAAAGCAGCTACAGCTCTAGGAGTTCTACCATTGGGTTGACATATGCTACTCCTGCTTCAGGAAGAGAAGTCTCTGTGTAAGTGACCATTGAGAGTACAACCCTGAGGTACAGCTAAGCAGTATCAGAGTATGCAAAATACGTGTATGTTACTTGTATGACATCTAGAATCTCTCACTTATCCCAAATCACTTGAAAAAAAGCTACATCGTGCATTCAAGAGAAATTAAATTTTGCGTTGGGTCAACATAACAGTAAAGTCACATATAAATATTTTTTTTAGAGGAAAGCTCAGTAACAGGTGAGATGAAGTTTCATTTTGTTTTTCTCCTAGAGTGAGAATAGGGGGGCAAAGAATTAGAGGGAGAGAAGATAGTGTAATGTTCCAAAAGGAGAAGGGTAATAGTTACAGGTAATAAAGAAGAAAATTGCTCGAAGTACTGTAAGTAGCGCTAAGAAAACTTCAAATCCCACTTAAGAACTTAAAATAGGACAAAATTGGTGCTTGAAGAGGCACACTGGACTTGTTCTGAATATCTTAGGCTGGTCTGCTAAATCAATTTTCTTTCATCCTACATTAAATCTGACCCTCTGTAAACAAACATTTGGCTGAATAAAATCCTAGGGCAGACACATGGGTGAATAAAATCCCAGGGCAGAGTATGGATGCAGGGAGGTTCAGTTTGGGGAGTAGGTCTCTCCAAGCTAGTCATTTCAAGAAAGACTTTGGAGAACTAGCTCCCTTTAACATGATAAAATAACCTATTAAAGCAGTGGGACAGAAGCTTTTGTGATGCCTTCCCCTCAGCCCCCACCACTGCCTTAGCCCCATGGCTGCCTGACAGGGGGAGGCACATAAAGCCCCCATCCTTGATCCTGTACAACTACTGGAAAAATAGATTACTGAGCTAGGAATGTGAAAGAGCAATTAACATTTTTCCCCTTTTTTAATCAAGGACTCTTTTGCCTTGGGGGCTTGGAGGGATAGGAAATCAGGCTTTTCAAGCTCTTGCAGAGTAGGCTTTGGAAAATATCTGTAAATAGACATCCCTATCCTTTACAGACTGTGCTCTGCCCTTTTTTTTTCCCTTATGGTACATGTATGGGGCGATTTGTTAGACCTTAAACTTGTCACAAATGTAGTAGCTAACAATTTGCCCCCATGTTCAGATGCTCTTGCGATTGCTTTCTCCAGTAATTACTCAGTGGGTACACCACAGCAAGCTCCATAAGTTACAGCTAATCACTCTTAAGTGCTGGAAGCAGGACTGTATTTGTGCAAAGAAACAGCAATCAAATACGGTAAGCAGATGGCCGTTTCTTGTCCTGTTACCACACTGAGCACAACAGATTAAGCCATGATGGATTTATCAGCACTGATGGATACATTAACACCATATGCTTTTATAGAATAAATAGCTTTTGGCATTACATTATAAATTCTTTTCTGAAAACTGGTTCTTTTGAAACAAAAATGCAGATGTTTCAACAAAGCCAATAGGTTTTCCTACGTTCTCCTTAAAAGTTGCAGTTCAGTACTTTGTATTATGACAGACATAATTAAAATCCCAGAAAGAGTTGAAGAAATCCACAGCATTTCTGCACTTCTCTAGAAGCTTTGTGACACTGAATTCTCGTAACTGATAGATGCCAGTATTTTAAAACTGAGGAAAGTCTTAGCTGATTTGCCGTATCTCAAGAATCACATATAACATTGTGTAAACAAAAGTAAAACAAGCATAAGTATCCAAAACCTTTTTATTTCTGACTTATAGGCTAAGGGAATGCATTGAACATTTTATTGATATTTCTCCATCCTAGCAGAAAGTATATCCTCAGGTTTTTCAAAAGTCCTACTCTTACGAGATGAAGAAGAGGAAAAAAAGGTAAGCAATTTTCTAGGAATGTGGGTGTCAGCTGCCCACGCTGCTGTCAGAAAATGAGCAGCTGAAATGTATAATGGGCACATTTGTGCACTGACACAGCAGACACTCCAAACCAGGCTCTGAACAGCTATGGTGCACAGTCATCATACAAAGAGTTATCAATAGGTATTCATTTCTAGTCCCGCTGCCTCTAGAAAAGCAGAATGCCGGCTGCTTAAATTGCAATAAAACTGTTAACAAAACCATGCACTTTCTAGGGACAATAAGCATTTTTGGTGATTCTATTCAGTAGCCCACAGTAGTAGAAAACATGCTTAAAAGCCTATTCAGTGTCATCAATGAAAACCAGCTGCATGCGTTCTGTGTGTACTGCTGCACCTTTTCCATTCCTTCCTTCATACACTTAAGTTCCTGTACAGGTCATCAGTTTGGTGTTTGTTAATTGCTCGTCTGCAGTCTAGGTTTTAATCACCTGATCCATCAAAAGCCCGTCTTTACCGGCCTATATTCATCTTGTCAGTTAGTGACATTTTTTGTAATGAAAGCAGTAGATCTATTGATAGCATCCCTCAACAGAGTGGAAGGCACCCTGCATTAGCTTTGTCTTCTAAACCAGCCTGTTCTATTACAATTGACCTTCTCTTCTTGATTACCACACAAATCATAGTCCTCTCCCCACTCCTCCCCCTGCTTCCCTCCCCTCCATCTATTAGAGTATTTCTTCTGTAGCCGTTCAATTGCCTGACTGCAGCTGGTAATTGGATTCATGTTTGGAGCACAGTTTTCTATGTGCAAGCCTGGAATAATTCAAATAGGACCCTGGCCTAGGGCTGAGGCCATGTGTTAAATTCAGATTTGCGTCTGTAAAATCTGGAGTACCCTGACAGGAGTATAATCCACTTAACGGCACAAAATCCTGTCCTATTTGCAATGTGCACTTATTTTCTTCTCTGAACTAAGATTCCATTTATCCACTCTTTTAAGATGTTAAGGGCAAGGCCATTTATTTACAGTAGCTTGGTGAAATGTAAAGATGATGTTACTTTGGCAACAGTCTTGCCTCAGTCTAGGTTTCAGGAAAAAAAATGTAGGCAGTTTTCAATTATGGTAATAGAAAAATTAAATGCCATAAAAAAATAAAACCCAAATCTAACAGCACATTTTGTGAGTACAGCACACCATTTCACATGGTCTCTCCAGAGCCTGAAACTTACCACTGGGACCAAGCTCAGATAAAGCTGTTACACTGAAAAGCACAAGTGTAGTTCGTAGTATCAGTTCTCCTACTCCACACATTATTTCAGCATCAATTTATTCACCTGAAACTAAATAATACAGAAATGAAATTTAGTTAGATTCATCTTGCTCCAACTATGAGGGTTTGCAATTTCTCCTTTTGTGTTCCTCAGGCCCTCACAAAACCAACTCTAAATTTTGTCCTGTATAGCCCCTTTGTTAGCAGAGATAAGCAGTTTCTCTCACCCTGGGCACTCTGCTCAGCCCTGCCTCATCAGTTTAAATCTCTCCGTAGCCCATCACACTGTCTAATAACAGTCCTGTGAGACAAGTTTCCACCCTCTTTGTTGATAATGCTGCCTGAACGCCTTTTCATCTGAGCTTCTTCCAGCATAAGCCATAGAAATTACATCAGTTTGTAACTCTCCTGATGCCATAACACACACCAGCCTCCTATTAGAGTATCTCCCAGTAGCCCTAAGGATAGTATTGTGGCACTTTGCTCAAACATATAAAAGTCACCCAGCTCCTAAAATGACTTTGTACCTACCATGTCCTCTAGCTCTTCTGAACCTTTCTGTGACATCACTTATCTCCTGGCCCAGTTGCTATACCTAACCCTGGACCTCCCATAGTGTTAGCTGCCAAGTAGTCTTTACTAACTGAAGAAATAAGCATAACACAAGTATCCCTACTGATGCTGGCTACTAGCATGGGGTCCTCTCCCTCCAGCCTTCCAGAAGAAGCAGTGAGCGTGAACAAGAGCACCCCAAATATTCCTCATCCCCCAGACATAATGACCTCCAAGCTCTAAAAGCACTTGAATATCCTGAGGAAAGATGAGAAATTAGGCCCACGTGTTACCACACACTCTTCATTTAAGCATTTTCACCTGAAAACAGTTTATTACCTGAGGTGCTTGGTGTATCACAGCTTGAGCCCAGGCCTCTACCTTTACACCAGCTTTCCAACTCCAGACCAAATAACTGAGATCTCCCAGGGGAGCAGGTTACTCTGAAATTTCCCATGCTACCTCCCAGGTGCATGGTTGTACAGATGGCCACTCAGAACTGCCTTTCATGTCTTCACAGTTTGTCAACAGGTGAAACAGCTAGCCTGAAGGAATATATTTCTGTCTCCATGTCTTTCAAATATCAGAAAAGAAATATGCTATTTTAAGAGAATATTTCAAAGTTTTGACATTCGGCTAAGAGGTCGTTTCATACCAATACAACAGCTTTTGAGATTCTGATGATAAAGCACCCACCTGCAATGTGGAAGATCTGGGTTATGCTTCCAGCTGTGCTTGATTCAAAGCAAACTAGGAACACAAGGGCCTCTAATGTACTTGGGAAACATGCTCTCACTGCCCTGTCAAGCAGTCAGCTTTGCTGTTCCATTTTCCAAAAGCAATACTTCTGTGTATAGTACTATATATACTACGCACACTCCTAGCTTGTTCCATGAAATTTAAAGCAGCACCTTCAAACTGCTCTCCCTCATGACAAGTTTAACTCTCCCTTGTTCCCATTTCACTGCATTTTCCTTTCCAGACCTAAATTTTCTTGCTGGAAGTATCACTCAAAGTAACACATTCCTGCAACAACATCCATTTTGACACCTTGGAATTTTCTTTTCTCCAGAAGAGCGTAATTCTGGAGCAGCACAGATAGCAGCACTCTGCTTTACTAGCTAGCCAAAATTAGCCAAAGTACCAGCAGAATTAGAGAAAAACTAGAAATTTGTTAAAATGTTTGTCTCCTAGCCTCTTCTCCACAGCTTCTGTACTGAGTTGTTCCCTAAAGTTCTGATCTACAGGTTGATAATATTCACCTAAGACCTCTGCCCCATTCTAGCATGTTATCAATTTGTAGCCAGAAAGATAAATTAAGCTATTTACTAAGCTTACCAATTCAACTTACCAACAACCTTTAAGGCTCCTGAACGCACTACTTAGAAAAAAATTGCTACAATCTCCACTTTAAGTGTTCCTAGCATGAGAAAGAGCTCATAAAATAGCTGTTGGTTCCACCCATCCATGGTGTCACTGTTTCCTACAATACAGCTCTTGAAAACACAAGAGCTTTTCTGCTCATTTTTGAACTGTTAATTTCTAACTCTTTTTTCCTTCTTTATCTTGAGAGCTTGCTCTGGGACTTAGTAACTAAAACCTGACCCTAAAGTTTAAATGCTGATGATGGCCTGATTTCCTCATCTCTGAAAACAGCATTCAGCAGTAAGCATAAGTTATCTTTCACCTACATCTATCCTATGAATAAAATGGGGTTTCTTCTACACTATCTGATTGAAAGTGTACTGGAACCAATGGAATCTGTCTATTGCTGACACTACCAACATTTTTTGAGGTAGATCTTGTGGTTGCTGCTTTCCTTAGAATTGCAGTTCCTAAAAGTAAGCAATGAAGTAAAACCTTCTTCTTCCTCTTTCTGATTTTCACTTACCAATCACCTTGGGAATTCCTACCACTATCTCAACATCTAAGCCTGTAAATGTTACTGAAATGAGCTTTAAAGCCATTAAAATAACACACAAAAAAAAGACCCTTTCTTCTCTTCCTCCTACTATTTTATAGATTTCAACTTTTGGCTCTTGTAGAACCAAAATGTCCATCAAGTCATGATTAAAGAGGCCATTCCTGGCCTTGCAGTCTTGGAGAGCCTCTTCACAGGTGCTGATGGACTTTTAGCTTGCAGCAGAAGATTGCAAAGATCTGACAAGCTGAAAGGGACCAAAGAGCTACTTCAGATTGCAGGGTGCGATTCACCTCTTCACAAGTCCTCTCATTACAAGTCAACACAATTGGCCAGAAATTTCCATGAGGCTTTGCACTGAGAGAACTAAAAATTAACCTAATGAAAAAGAAAAAAGCATATAATAAACACAAATTCAGTCATGACAAATTATTTCTTTCTTAGTCATGCAAACAATTGCAAATTAAAGAATACAGGTGCCACTGTACTATCTTGTTTGGGAAATTTGTCTAAAGGTTATACTAGGGTGTGTCTACTAGTGAAAATAAAGCATAATTCTGTCTATGGGAAAGAAAAACTGTCAATAAAAAAGAGCCTTGTTTATAAAAAGAGCTTTATTGCACTTATCTCAGTCAACATTTATTCTATGAAAAGTAATCAGGATGTTAGGTGTTTCTTTCTGGAAGGTTTGAGATGCCATCTTTTGCCATCTGTTCTAATTATTTTTGAATTATTTGGCAGATCTTGCTTTTGTTGCTGAACTACTGAGCAGATTTCACTGGTCTGAATCACATTAAAAAATATGTCAGTATTTAGTTCAGAACTGCAGCAGCATTAAAGGGTCACTTAGCAGCAGCATGCAATCAGAGACCCAGAACATCCAGGTTAGTACAGGCAGGTCTTTACAATAGGATGACTTAGAAGAAAGGAAAAAATAGCAGACTCAGATAGGGGCTGGCATTAGTTCTTGTGCAGTATGTCACTCCTTTCCTGCCTTATTTTTGTTGAAGAAATCTAAATGCATTTATCAAGTTATTTATCCCCTGATCACAGCATCTATGACCCTCACCAAGGCCCTCAATGGAGAGGATCATTATTGTCCTTTCTTACATATGGAGAAGTGAGACAGAAAAGCAGTAAATTAATTCCCTGAGGTCACGCAGGACATCTGGAAAAAAGCTGAGGACAGCACACAGGGCTCTCCACTGCCAGACCCAAGTGTTGGGAATCACCATGGGATCTCTTTGTAACAGTCACTACAACTGAATCTGCAATGTTTTAGGGCATGGAGCACTTATTGAAACACTGGATAGAGTCCAATAGGAACCAACAGGTTTCCTACCTGTTTGCTAACAAAGCTCTGCTGGAGTATAAGTGCTAAACACATAGTATTAAGTTTCTGGGAAAGTATAAGAAGTGAGATAATCCAGTATAAGTCAGTATTGAACGGTGAAAACCAGGTTCCCCAGTTATTCATTCAGAAGGTAATTCAGTCACTTCAACCTACCTCATCCAAAATCATACTAATTTTGAAGGAGAAAAACAAAAACAAAAAAACACCTGGAAAAAAATCTAACAGCCGAGTCACAAGTTCTGATCCAGTTTCTGTCACTGGCTGGGCACATGACCTTCAGTAGGTCCTTTCTTGCACTGTCTCATTTTCCCATCTGTGAAACAGGCCAGAAATTCCTCTGTATGCTTTATCACAGTGATGCTGTGAGAGCTGATGAATATTTGCACAGCTTTTTGAATACAACAAAGGCTAGAAAGAAACAAAAGGCTGGCAATGCCAGGGTTTGTGTTATGGTGTCTCCCATGTGTATTAAATTTTATGGAAAATAAACAGGTGAACTTCAAACACTAGCTTCAGTAATAGCACTAGTAAGGTTATATTTTCAGCTTGTCTAACAATTTGCGAGATATGTACATAAATGTGCTTGATGCAGTTTATGTGCTTGAATCAGCGACAGAAAGGGTGTACAAGGTAGCTGGTTTTGTTTTCTTCTTCAGAGCATACCTATGTACCAGGGCTGGGTTCACGATCAAGACCAGTGCTTTCATCCCCCAGGCTTAGATAAAGCTAAGATGCAATGTTTTCTGGCTTAGACTTCTCTCTGCAGAAGGCACGCACACTTCACTGTTATGCCCTTACAACCAGATCACTCAGAAAATGGTCCATAGGAGCATTTTCTGGTTTTCAGCTGAAGAAATAGTATGCTGCATTATCTGCTGCAGAGAGTGACAATGTTGAAATTATTCAGGAACAGCAGTACTGCTATTTTTTCCACTGTGTACTGTAGTGATGTCACTATGTGTGGAACAGAACTATAAAACCCTCCCTGTCTGACTCTGCTCCAGTACCACCAGCCTGGTTTGACACCATATTCCTCGTCAGAGTAGATCTTCCATCTGCCAGACCACCAGGTAATTATTATTTCAGCTATACCTTTGCATGGATCAAGGCTACCAAAATCCATTTTCTTTTCAAACTTTACAGACAATTTTTAAAGTCAATGTTTTCAAAAATTGCTTTTGATTTGGGGTATATAATTGCTGTGGTTTAGACCCAGCCGGGAGCTGAGCACCACGTGGCTGCTGCTCACTGATCCTCCTGATCCCCAAGTAGGAAGGAAAAGAGAGAGAGAGGCAAAACCCTCTGGGTCGAGATAAGAAGAATTTAATACAACAACACAAAAGGAGAAGTAAATAACAGTAATAACAATAATAGTAATTAAATAACACATAAAAGAAGTTATATAAACCGCAGAGACCAGGCAAGCTCCAAACCAGTGGCACCACCACAGACCAGGAGCGCAACCAGCCTGGCCAGGCACCCCACCCTTTTATAGTGGGCATGACATCAGTATGGTATTGAATATCCCACTGGCTGGTTCTGTTGTCTGTCTTGGCTGTGGCCAATTTTCCTCCTGGTGAAAATTAACCCTATCCTAGCCAAACCAGGACAACAATATAAGGTTTGTCAGGCTTACTTCTCACTGTGAAAACATCAAACACAGGAGTAAGACGTTATTTGCAGATTCAGAGCACTATATATATAGATGGTATATCCCTCCCAACTAGTTATCTGGATTTTATAAAGCTTTGGTCATAGTTCCCAAATCTCTTGCAATAGAAACTCTAACATCAAGTGACTACAATCATGTAGAACTCCAATATTTGTGACATTTGCATTATGCTTTGCCATTAATAGACCACTGTGCTGTAGGAATATTTTATGCGGCATTAAAGCACAACTATATTAAGTATTTAAATGAAATTGCTTGCCAAAACTTGAAAAATGAAGTTAATACATATGGGTTCTCATCAGGGTTATTTTCATGACATGGTTCCTTGAGAAAACCAAAATCAGTCTGTGGTAGGCAAGGCACACTAATCTTACCCATTGTGATAGTATATAATATTGATTTCTATCCTTCAGTAACATCTTTCAGCACCATATGAATACATATAGAAGCAAGGTGTTTTAGTATAGAAAAACAGTTTTTTACACTTCTGTATGAATTTGAGAATTAAAAGACCCCAACTAGTGTAATTTCACTTTTTCAAACCAAGTCTCCACAAAATACTAAAAAACCGCCAAACACTTGTTTACAGTCTTTCACAGAGAAAAGATGAGCATTTCTACAATGCTCAGTTCAAGCATTTTCAAGAAACTTGCTTTTTTTGAAACCCTCTTAATGAAAAAAATTGATTTTCCAACCAGTTATAATGATAATTCCAATGTTAAAAGTATAAGTCATTCTGAACACAAAGAATATGCAGAAACAAACAGCATACTTGGATCAGTCAGTGGACCAAATTCAGCTGGTGTAAGCAAGAGCTGGTTAATTTTACTGAAAAAGGCATCAGAAGATAGCAGCGAAATGACAAGTAAATGAGAATAGAGAAGGACGTGGCAGATTGCCAGTATGAGATGAGTGTAAATCCAAGTTTACATAAGGATAAAAAAAAAAAAAAAAGAGTGAAAATCAAAAGGAAAATTTCCCCAAGCTGTCTCAAAGGTGATGTGCTTAAATGTATTTCTTGATTTAATAACAACAACAACAATTTTACTGAAGTACAAAAACAGCCATTAAGAAGATTTGGGGGTAAAGAGGGAAGACTTAGCATATTTCCTGATTTAGAACCTAGTAAAGCAAACAATAAAGAAAATGATAAGGATAATTTCACTCCTCAGAGTTGTCTATACAATGATTACAAAGGCAATGGGCCAAATACATCTCTAGTGTAAGTGGGCATAACTATTATCTTCAGTTCAAATTATACTGACATATGTCATTAATTATTTTGATCCTGAAATTGCTATCTGTCACATGTACAAGCATTTTACACAAACAGTTAAGTAAAAAAGCTATTAAAAATTTCAGAGCACAAGTTTGCTTTTATTAAAATCTGTTCAAACACAAAATTTTAAGGTTAAAATTTTACTACAAGCTTCAATTTACTCCACAAACACATTATTCATTTTTTTCTTTTAGATTTTTCTTACCAGAAAGCTCTGCAATCATTGCCTATAAACAGAATATCAAGGTGAATTCTTTTTTGGCTCACATTTCTCCAGCACTGATATAAAGTCTGCAATACAAATTTAGTTTCATATTTCAGTTATTAAATAGTCCATATCAATTCATTCTTTAAAAGCTGCACCACATGGATAATGCTAAAAAATCAGAAAACACTGAAAATTTTATCTTTGAATTAAGCACACATAATCTATTTAATACTTTTGATATTACATAGAAGCAAAAACTTACTCTGTCAAATACTGCTGGTTTATGATGAAAACAATAAAATGGATAGTGTTTTAGAGTGTTTGTAGTAGTGATGCATAAGGACACATCCAAACTCTTGGAGATCTACAGTACTATGAAAAAGATTAAGGTGCTTATCCATAAGTATAATAATCATCAGCAGGTAAGTACGAAAGCACTTAAGCCAACCAAATCCTGGACTGTATCAAAAGAAGTGTGGCCAGCAAGTCAAGGGAGGTGATTCTGCTGCTTCCCCACTCTCGTGAGACCCTTCTTGCAATACTGTGTTGAGCTCTAGTGTCCTCCACACAAGAAAAACATGTACCTGTTGGAGTGGGTCCAGAGGAGAGCCATGGAGGCGATCAGAGTGAGGGAACACCTCTCCTATGAGGACAGGCTGAGAGAGTTAGGATTGTTTAACATGGAGAAGGCTCTGGGAAGATCTTTTTGCCGTCTTTCAGTATTAAAAGAGGGCTTATAAGAAAGATGGAGACAGACATGATAGGACAAGATGTGATGGTTTTAAACTAACAAAAGGGTAGACGCAGACTAGACAGGCGGAAGACATTTTTTATGAAGAGGGTGGTGGAACACAGTAACAGGTTGACTAGAGAGGTGATAGAAGCCCCATCCCTAGAAATGTCCATAGTCAGGTTGGATGGGGCTCTGAGCAACCTTTCTAGTCAAATACATCCCTGCTTATTGAGGGGTGGTTGGACTAGATGACCCTTCCAACCAAAACTATCCTGTGATTCTATGATTAAAATCACTTAAAACAATAAAAGCTCAAAAGAGCATATAGAAGGGATTTAGGGTCTTCATCTACTCATGCAGAAAAATGAGAACTTGATGTCATCATATAAAAAAGAGCAGCTATATGCCAATTGCTATCAGACGACTAGCTGATCTTCAAAAGTTGTAGTAGAGAATAGTTGTGAAAATCAAAGAAATGGCAGAAAGCAAGCAACACAAGCTGTTCATGGAAATGCTTCTAGACTTTGAACTCATTTGGACTCAAGATCCCTCACAAGATTGTATAGGTCAGTAGAGGTGTCCTAAAAGAGGGAATAAGAGCAGTCTAGGGACTGGGATCTGCAAGAGGTAATTTTACCATGGTCTTGGATTAATGTAGAGACCTTAGATCAATGCAATTAACTTTGTCTCTCAAACAGGAATATAGTCCCTCAGTGTAAACACTTAATTTTAGTGTATTTCTATGCTTACTGCCAGGGGAGCTCATCTTTCCTATATTCACAGAAAAAATTGAGGAGATTTTCATAGTTGATTCTTACGGCAGAGAGGAAGGGGGAAAAAAAAGCCAAACACACACTAAAACACAAGTTGATGGACACAGTAAGTGTTTGTCTGTTATCATTTCATCAGCCCCAGAAAACTAACATAGGAATCAAGAGGACTTATAAGTAACAAAATGCAACTAGACATAGAGAGCAGTTTGCACATCAAGAACTCAATACCATTCACTATCTTCCTTGACTTTCACTGTCCTAAGCATAACCATTCACATTTTCCTCAACCTCTAGTGCTGAAGATTAAAACATCTGAATTAATTTTATTATGATACTTATAAACTCAGGAATTCTGTGCATGGATCATATTCTTTGCAAAATGTCATGATGCTGAGGACCCCACTGTCCAAGAGAACCTAAATAACATTACTACCACTTTCATGTAAAACACACTTATGAGGTCTACACTCATTTGTCATGGATGCTGGTGAGGTGATGATAAGGAAAGAAAAGGATTCTTACATATTTATAAGGACTAAACAATTAGCAAATCTCCAGTCTCAGACTCAGCAAGACTATATGGCGGGGGGAGGAATCACATAATCATACATCTGATAATAATCTTGTGAGGTAAAATTACTAGGATTACAAGAGGAATCAATGCACCCGTAATTAAAAAAAAACAGGGAGCTCTAACACACATTCATCACACTAAGATCAGTACAGAAGGAATCTACTGAATCAGTCCAGTCTCCCATACACACAAGCATTTAGACAGTGGAACTTTAGTCCAGAAGGATGGACAGAGGATCTGCTCTACGCACTTTCATGCAGAAATCACACTTCACTGCCCACTTATCAGTTTAAAGCCTCCAGCACTACCTAAATGAAACAGAGAAACACTGGAGGAGATCAAGGGTTTCACTGGTCTACTAGCCACATTTGATAGCAAGAATAAGAGTTAGTAGGTAAAAATCTGTAGGTCCCTTCTAAAGTCGAGTATGCCTGGGAAGGGTCCATTACAGCTGACATATGCAAAAATCACAGCTCCACAAGTTGTCAAGCCCATTACTTACTTTTTTTTTCTCGTTGTCAGCTTGAAAACATTTTTAAAATCTGTATGTATAAACAGTTTTTGTTTCCAGGAAGTACACATAAAAAATTAACCTTCATTGTGGACGCTTGCAATAAATGCCCAAAGACTGGTGGAATTTTTGGCATCACCTTTCCAAACACACTAATCTGCAAAAAGTGTTCAGCCATACACCATGCTCATAATCTCCATATGGCAAATTGCAACAGTAGAGTTACTCTGGCTGAAGTTCACAGTAAACTGTAATTGAAAGAAAAAAAAAATCTATACTATCAATAGACTTCTGTTTGAAATGCCTCTATTGTCTGTCTACAAAGAACCCAGACCTAGCAAGGCTGAAGAAAAATCACCCCTCAATGTCATAAGCAGTTTTGTTGGAAAGGAGAGGAAGCAAAGGAAGACTGCTTCTTCTGACAGCAATTTTGATTTAAGGTATGGCTGAATTACAATATCAAACACCATTAATCTGACATCTTTCACACCTGCAACTCAAAATATGTTTTAGAAAGACATGAATGGTTGATGGTGAAATGTTCACTTTAACTTCTTATCCTCAAGTTCTACAAGCATAAATAGCTTGGGATCTGGACGAAAAATGTGAAATACATATTCCAAAATCTACTGCAAAATCCAATATGTTGCGTTTTCTGAAAGGAAAAAAACAAAAACAAAACCAAAAAGAGTGAGCACCCTGTCTGAAGGCTGTCCCTTGCATGATGAGACATATCTTCAAGAAACTTCTGAAATCAAGAACTTTTGATGGTGCCAAATGAGAAATAATGAATCAGTTAGGATAGGTGCAACCATTTGCTAACACATGCACATGTCTGTCAGTTGTCTGAAGTTCTTTGGTCTCTTTTAGTAAATTATTCCTTAGGGATAATTCGCAAACATCTCTGACAGAAACTCATTTCTTCTCTTTAATTTCTTATATGCAATTGCTATTGTTCAGGCACATCTTTGCCATAACACAAAAGCTAAAAAGAGAGAATCACATCTTGTTAGCAAGTCCAAAATTCAATTTTATAAACCCAAATGTTTATAGAAATGCTTAGGCTTCTCAATTACACAACAAAGATACAGAAGCAAATATAATTTACAGTAGAAAAATAGACATGAGATGGCATCTGGGGAGTTGGCTGCCTGACAGAGACTGGGACATCCAGGTCCTGTCTTGAGGCTCATGGAGGCCTCTGGGTCTGAGGTATTTCAGGCTAATCAGGCAGTCTGAAGTTTAAACTTTAGCCTTCAGCTTGCACATGTAATTTGTTTCCTCCTTAATCTATGTTATATTAAAGCACCCTGTCTGCTACACTCACCAACTCTTAAATATAATCTGTTTTTCAGTCAGATTTGGATTTGGTATTTTTAAAAAAGGTGACATTTTCTGTGAAGTGTGGCAATTCCTGCTCCCACAAAGTGCAAGTGTAGCTTAGCTCCCATTACCACTTGCCATTTGAACGTTGGAAAGAGCCAATGTTTCATTTTGCTTTTCACCTGGCTTATACAGCTGTAAATTGTGCAAAAGCAAGTTTAACAGCAAGATTGTTCCTTTCAGGTCAGATAACTATGCAGAACGGCCCTGGATCCTGCAAAGCAGTCAAGACCTAACTTTGAACACAAAGAGTAGATGTCTCTGAAATCACTGCTTAACATCAAGTTAAGTAATGTTTAAATACCTTGAATGTTTTATGTGTTTAGCCTCTTGAAGTCCAGGCCTTCTTTAAGAGACGTTCTTATCTAGTCTTTATATACAAGTCAACTGGTAAAAGATCAGCTGTGCACCCCTTTCCTCCTAAACAAGCAGCACTGTATCTGTTGGATGCTCATCTCAGAGATGACTGAAGACAAAATAACATTACAAAAATATTACAACATAAAATGGATATGGATACAAGAAAATAATACCCTTACATAAAAATATGCTGGCAGAGAAACTAAAAATCTGTAGCCTTGACTTTGGAATAAACTCCAAGTAGGTTAATTTTCATCTTTCAAATTTCAAGAATTATCCTGTTGGAAAATTGTATCTAATAAAATGTATAACCCAACTAATTAATAGTTACTCATAAATTCTCACAGAACTCACTCAGCAATCAAAGTAAGTGCCGTAAATGAAGGATGAACAGTCTTTCTATAATTCATATCTGGCAAAGCAGGTTCAAACATTGTAAGTGAAAATTTTAACTAAGGGACTATTGCATAGTTTATATTAGCATATGTAAAAAAATATGTTCCCTGTAAAGTTTTGTGATATGTTTATTTGCAGGAGGAAAACACAAAATGCAGACAGGAAATCCCACATCTAAGCAAAAAATGCGTATTTAAGAGAGGAGTTTTTTAATCCTAAAATTACAACTGAATCTGGTACTATCATACATTCTTCAAGAGCCTACATTTTTTTTAAGGAGTCATACATAAAATCCACAAGTAGAAAATTAACAGATCTGGGACTACTCAAATGATGTGGCACTGAAGATTGTGAAACATTTGCTGTTGACATTGTATGAGGCACATACTCATGAAAGCTGAAATGAAACATGTATTGGAATACTCAGATTAGTTATTTTGTTGGGTATTTTTAGTTTGCATTTGATGCCGTGTTTGAAATGAAGCATGAAGGACATGTCTTTGTACAACCTTCACTAAAAAAATATCCACATCAGAGACAAAATTGTAATTGAACTCCATTCTAGTAATCTATACAAAGAGGCAGAGGTCTAAAGGAAAACACAGATCAAATGACTTAGAAGTGGAAAATAACTACAGAGAAAAAATAAAATCAAAAGAGACTACAAAGTTAGGTGAAGTGTAATAAAAATCTGCTATGAATATATGCCTTATGGATAAAATAATGACCTAGAGCATCCAATATTAATGCTTGAATACTTTTATTGTTTTTTTTTAATAAGATTAAGATTACACAGTGTTTTTCTAGGTTATCCACCCTTCCCTACTCTCATGCTCAGGACATTGTATGGAATAAAATACTAACTGCCACATATGGCAAAAAAGTTCTCTCCATTTTGAGGTGCAGCACAAGAAGGTGGGTTCTCATATAAAATCACATTTTATTGATCAATTTTAGGGCCACAGTATCTTATAGAAAAATTTAGATTTTAATGTGCTGTTAAATATATTATGATAAGGAAAAAAGTACCCAACTCCAAGGTTTTAACTCTGGAAACAGACTAATTTGATCCCACACTCCATCACCACATAGCAGAAGTACCACCAGGTCCCCCTGCTTTTGAGGTAACCATACAAACCTTTACACTATCTTTGATGAAAGCCCACAGATAAACCTGCCAACTGAGCCCTCAGCCTTGCAACTGAATCAGGAACTAAAACCTCTATGGGGGTACCTCTTGGTGGACAGTGAACCCATATCAAGACCTAGGTTGGCTTAGCATGAAAATTTCATTTTGAGAGAGGTGGAGGTAGGTTGCAATGGGTCAGGATCTATCCTTACATTCAGGTGTGCTGGTGATAAAGGACAAGTGGAAAGAAGGAGAAGAGTGGTGGACATCACTCCCACCAGGTCAAATAAATCCCATCATTCACTGAGGTAAGCCTAATTTTAGGCTGAAAGTCTAACTCTCCAAAATGTTTATAGACTTCTTAAGACCACAAATGGCTGGCCAGCAGTGAGCAATGGATAGGAGTTTCCCCAAATACGCTTGAGCACCTCTGTGTCAGACTTCTGCTCTCCAGAGAGCCAGCTTGCTGCAGCTGTAGTGAGTGCTAGGGCCCACAGCCAGCTATTACTCCCGCTAATGACATTTTTAGAGGGTGAAGACCTCATTGAATCCATTGATGTTGACCCATGGGGCTACATTTTCTCTGTGCTGCTCAGTGAATTAGGCAGGCAATAGCTATTAATGAAAACAGGAGATCTGTGTATCCAGTTCTTAGCTCACAGGGCTACTAACATACCCCATAATTTGAGAGAATTATGTCTCAAAGGCTATACTGTGATAGAGAAATCAGTCACAAAATGATATTTAGATGGTGGGAAAAATCTTGGTCCTAACATTAAATGAATTTCTCTAATACAGACTTTCAAGCAGGTATTACAGGATGAAAATTTCACACTTCAGAATACCTAATTTAAAATAATGGCTTGTATCTTAGGTACTCAGGCTTACTGAAATCATCAGACCCACTTCTGTGAAGTGCCTGTCCCAATTCATTTTGTCTGGGAGGCAATGCCCTGCTTAATCAAAACAAAACCTAAGACATCTACATTTACTTTTTTTTTTTTAGTGAATATAATGATTCTGAGTGGAATTTTTATGCTGCTTTTTGCAAAAAGAGGTGGGTACCCATAAAAATACAAGTGACCCACCACCTGTGCCATTATTTTAATTGACATCTGTGAGCATATTTTCTTAGGTTGCATCAAGACAGATGATGGCCCTTTGTGCCCTCCTGACAGTGACGGCAATCATTAAAGATTTACCAGGGTCATTAAAGTGAGAAATAGCAGTAATGCAGAGCTGAGTATCACCATCCCATGTGGATTCAACTGAAGTGCAAAGAAAGCCAGCACAGAATTAGCCGAGATCCTGCACTGCCACCTTAACCTCATTGTGAAAAAGAAAAGAAATGAAAAAAAAAATCACCAACTTGTCTAAAACACATTAGAGTAGCATATTCCACTTCTCTGGGAGGTATCGTCAGTAAAGGACATAATGTTCACCTTCACATTAAAGCACTACTTGTGTTTTCATGTGGTACCAGCTACAGTGAGAGCAGGCAGGGGGGATGTAGGGTCACTGCATTAGTGCCAGCCCAGGAAACATTTCTGTTGGATTCTCCTGGGACACTGCAGCAAATGCAGCAGGAGGCGGCTCATGGGCCACCCCCCTCTCCACCCCATAGGGCTGCATCCCGCAGCACTGAGTGAGGGTATGCAAAGGGAGACCTTGATGTGGAGCCACCAGAGAAGCCCGAGGGACAACCTGCCTCACATTTACTGACTGCAAGTGCACTTGGCCACAGCATGTGTGCAGGATGTGAGTAGCAACTCATTCTTGCCCTTCCAGGGATCCTTGTTGAGAAACCAGCACGGTCCTGGCAGCACACCAGTTTTAAAAGGAAAGAGCAATTACTATGAGTCAGTAGGCTCTTACCTTACAGCCCAGCCAAACCTGGTGTCTCTTTCCACAGCATCTGTCTTCCTCCTAAATGCTCCTTTCTCTGAGCATGAACCAGATTTTTGCTTCATTATGGGATGTTCAAATCCAATGTTAAAGCAACATATCTTTGAAAGTCCTTCTGTGCACACTGCAACTATTTTTAGCAAAGATCAAAAGACATTAAGACGCAAAGAAACAAACCAGCTGGAGGTATAATAAGTTTATTGAAGTTAAACAACATGTTTAACTACAAACCTGATGACTCATAAGATGTGCACCTTGCCAGAGCAGCTATATGTAAATTATTCCAAGGTAAAAAAAAGGAAACTATTTTTTAAATCGTTATCACATGTGTGTTCAATTATTATAATACCTTGTGAACTGACATCACAAAAATCCTTGGAGAAAAGGGACAGGGGGTTTCTAACCTTGCTTTGATTATTCTGTTCATTATATCAAATGGAACAGGAAAGTGCTCTCCTATGGGAATCAGTCACTGTTCTTGTTTTAATCCACCCTCTTTGATTTCCTGAGTAGCTCAGATTAAAGATAGACCTTCTCTTCTGTCTGATGTGGTGCCTTGCTGCAGGGCTGTGAGAAGGAGCAAGCAGCACAAAGCCCTTTGTCTGCCAGGGCTGCGCTAACCAGCCGACCCGTGTCCTGGGTATGGTGCCAGGCTGTTTGATGGTGAAAAAAATGCTTCCTGTCAGTCACCTGAAAAATGAAACAACTGACAGCAGTGGGCATGGGAAGGGGGGCAAAATAATTGCAGGTTAAAAATAAACACTGTGAAGATCGCTCTGGGGATGCAAACACAGAGATGTGCGCATATATATTCGTAAAAGAGCAAATAATACACAACAGTTGTAAACGCTCCACTTGAGCCAATTACATGCGAGTACTCTACTGCATTATGGATGCTGGTTTTGTTGAAGCTGTGCGGCTCTAATGCTAAAGTCCTTTTCAAGATAACTTTTGCCAGTTTTGCATATCCCAGTGACAAAAAAACCGCCAATACTTCATACTCCTATTGACTCATACCTGATATATTGGTCCTTCAGAGTCAGACATAATTATCGCATGATGCACAACGGTGAACATGTTTTAAACATATGTTTTACATGGTGCAATCAATCACGATGCAACTAATAATGCTAATAGTTGGTATACAGTAACAATACACCCTCAAGCTTGTGCAGTGGTGAGATAATGTGTTCCCCAGGTCACTGGAGGCACTAATTTCACCTTCTGCTTCACGATACTTCCAAGGAGGGTGTTATCTCAGGGTAACACATGTCTGCTGGTACCTGACTGTTTAATTATTGTACACAAAATTCCAAATCAGAATAATTGTCATCTCAAGGTACCGCTGTGCACTGCAGGGTCCTCCTGATGTAAGGGAACAAATGCAAGTTGTGCAGCAAATAGAATGACCTTGGTAGACATTTCTTCCCCAAACCAATGGCTTCTCACAACGTTAAAGCACAATCTGAAGAAGAAAATGACATGAATGTTGTAATTACATTTTCATTTCAAAAATTCACAACAGTTTGCCATTTGTTTTTGCTATGGAATTTGTCTATACAAAAGGTGTTTTGTGGGAAATGCACAAACCAGAATATCTCAGAATATATTCCCTAGGCCATATTTTACCAGTAGTGGTCTGGTAAGAAAGTCTTTCTTGGTGACAGGCTTCCACTTTATATAAACAAACACATATGCACACATTGTTTAGAGCAAGGCTTTTACATATGAGGTGGATGGGTTAGAGTCAGTCTCCAATCCAATGAAAAAGTTAAATGAGGTGGAGCATCAGCAGGAGTGGGAAGGACTTCTGTGCGAGCAGGTGGAAGTACTGAGTGGTGAGTACTAAGTTGAAGGTATGGGAGACCAAATCCTGAGTATCTAGTAGGACCAGCACACGCAGACACAAGTTTTCACCTGAATCTGCTCTCTGTAGCTTGAATATCTGAAATATCAAGCATCTGTGGCAGAGGTCTTCCTACATACAGCTAGCTAGTTTTACTTCTCTTTCAGGAGAAACCTGATCTCAGAGTTGAGATGAGTTTCCTCATAGAACCGAGCCTCATAACCAAAACCATTCCTACAAGCAATTTGAGGATTTCTGCAAGCAAAATGGATTTCTCATCAGTTGCCATTTTCTGTCACTCCATATCCCTGAAAAAGAAGTAAAGACTGACCCCTTAAACATCCACAGGCCTCCGAGTACTTTATACAAAAAAAAATCAGTCATATCTAATTTTATTTCAACAGTCAGATATTGTGATGGTAGAAACGCTTAGGACTCCAGGCACATTTATTTACTATAAATGAGGAACTTTGGGGCAAATGAGGAACTTCATGGAAACATAAGGTTTCATATAAACTCTATGCTGGTTCACAGAGTGGCTATGAACCACTGCTTCTTCACCACTACTTCTCTTCTGACCCCTAAAGCAATTGGTCCAGATTTGTCATGAGATGAAAAGCCATTACTCATATTGCTTAATATTTGGGATGGCAATCCATCACACAAGGTGCTTGATACACAAGGCACGCTAGACAATATCTTACCATGAATCACTAACAAGAATGTATGGAATAATAAAAGAAAAAAAAATAGAGCCCTAAAGGATCAATAAAGGCGATTTAGTGTAGCCCCCAACCCAACAGCAAGATCATTAATATCCACCCCAATCCTGAGAGATGTTTGTGCAACCCATTCTTTTACATAATCAAAACTGCCTTAGCATAAATGCCATAATGAAGACCCAAGGCACAGTGGCAGCTATAACTAGCTAAAAGACTAAAAGGTTAAGAAACTGGCAACAATACCAATTAGCTCCTAAAAAGCAATAGTCACAATTTTTTTTTTTCTTGAATCAAGCTATTTTTTAGAGGCTTGAGGCTCATGAGCCCTTCTAATGGAGTATTTAATGAATACATACAGTTTGAATTCCAACTTTATTCCTACTTGGACAGTATCTTTCAAGACATCTAAAGCAGCCAGGACTTCTCTAAACATTGCTTTTCTATTTAATTATTCCCTTTTTTGTTGTTGATATTTATATATGGAACTAAAAGTAATTTGTGAGGATACCTGGTTCTACAAACTGGAATTTACATTGGGCTTTATCTACATGAGCAAATAAATCAGCATAAAAGGGAAAGATGCCCTTGTAGAAAAAAAATGTTTTTGAGATCCTAACATCTATGCTGCAGGCAACTGCGGGGGGTTCTTTGTCCTGTGATCAGTTTGATCACCTGACTGAACACCCCTACTGTGCCCATGGCTCAGAGATGGCTTATAAAGGGTTGTTGGTTCAGACACCTTCTCCTTTCCAGTAAGCACCTAGAACTGTTTATTTGCCTTTAGGAGAATATAGTTTGCATGCACTAAAACTGCACAGTGAACCACCATGGGATACATGTGGATGATCATGAGGTGAAGTGGTTCCCCTTGTTCACACTAAAACCATGTGGCTCTTCCATTCCCAAAGGCAGGCCTGCCTGCACTGTCTACCACCAGCAGTCTCTCTGGCACACTGGAAAGCAAGAATAAAAATGCTAGCAGTATCAAGTGTCACGATGAACATGATCAACGGTTGTTCAGTATTTTGTGATAGACTTCTTCAGCAATTACCTACTTGGGAAATTGTCCACTTACGGCTGAGAAGCCGTTTGTAGGAGCACTCTCATACACACACACACACACACACGAAATGCAAAACAAGAAAACCATATACTTTTATCTTTTGGATGGATATCTTTCCGCTCTAAAAAGTGTTGCCACAACTTTTATCCACCTGTGACTTTTCAGTGTCACTTTCCATTATTCTCCGTCTCAGCTGCAAGAAAGGAGAAAAAGTATGAGTTCTTTCATGAAGGATATAGCCTTATTTTAGTCAGGATGAGAAATTAAGGATGCACTGACTGACAGCATGTGGTTTCTATTTCTGTTTATAAGCAGTTGTACAATAGTAGGTCAAAAGGATTAAAGGAAGGTCAGTGTTAATGTTTCTAAAGGAAACCAGCAACTGTGGATTCACTTCAATGTTCTTTCCAAAGAAAGTGGAAATCTTATATGACAGGGTTTTGAAAACACCTGCGCTTTTTTTTTTTCTGTAGTAATTGAAGTAAAGGAAGGAGTTGTAGGATTATTTACCCCTGTTTTTTCCCCTTTTATCCATTACAAAGTAAATATTGTATAGAGAGGAAAAAAGTTAAATTTGTTGTCTGATACAGGCCCTAAAATATTTTTTTCTTCTTCTAATTATAAAGCAAAGAAACAACAATATCAGTACAAGCCACATACTATTTAAGGCAAAAAC